>MU400429.1:0-147218 GCA_022578955.1 Hypoxylon sp. FL1857
CCCGCCGCCCCCCCCCCCCGCCCCCCCCCCCGCCCCCCCCCCCCCCCCCCGCGCCCCCCCCCCCCCCCCCCCCCCCCCCCCCCCCCCCCCCAAGTCGTCGCTTACCATCCCAGGAGGTGAAGCCGTAGTGCTTGGCTGACGGGTCGCAGACGTACATGTCCTCGAACCGATGCGATGTCTTTAGCGGCGCGTTGGCTACCTCCATTAGGTCCTTGATGCCGTGCTCGGAGAACCAGCCTTGCTTGTGTGATGCGAGAACCTCGGCGGATTTCGGAGACTGGTGATAGTGATCGGTGTTAGTTACCAACGTTTGTTTCTGTTGAAGATGACTTCAGTGAGATTCGTAATGTTTACCTTCAAGAACTTTCCCCACTCGTTCAGGATCTTCTTCATCATCTTATTAACCTCCGGGTCCAAGAACGCAGCATGACCACTGTTTACCACGGAGTCAGTAATTGGTACAGTTAATTCAAACTAATACGCCAGAGGTCTCACCTGGGTGTGGCCATCACGTAGTCGAAGATGCCCACCATGGGAACTCCAACCATACCAACACCAAACGCAGCATCAGTCCACTGGGGGGCCTGCGTGAAGATGTGGTTTAGTACGGCCAACATATGCCGGTAGTCGCGAATCTGCCTCTTGGCGCCAGTCGGATCCTTGTTGTACGGCTTCTTCAGCGGAATCTCCTCCCACATCTGATTGAAATACATGTAGATCCGCGGATTGCTCTCTATGAATTGCTTGAATTCTTGGAGGACCGGAATCAATTCTTTCTTTGGGGCCTTATCGACGTGTTCGATTTGCGTCTTGAGCCATTCGTGCTGTACACGATGATCCGCAGGGAGCCAGCCGCCATGTCTGCGAAGGGTTAATACTAAAAACAGATACCTAGCAGTGTACAATTCGAGTATCGCTGCTGGTCTTTACCCACTAACCTATGGACGCGGTGTTCCTCGGGAATATCGTGTTCGTCGCCGTGTTGGTGAACCATCTCGGACTATGTCGGATCAGAATGCCAAGTTTCCAACGGAGTATTCGATGTGGATAAGCAATACACAGCTGGGACCGTTCCTGAATTGCCAAGAGCAATGGTCTTCCCGAAGCTTTCATATACGATGAGAATGCGGGGTACGTTTCTAAGGCTGTCAAGGGAAAGCCATCATAGGAGGGCTCGAAGGGCCGGTCATGATGTAATGATTGTGTGTAGCTGCAGGGCGATCACTAAGAGCCCCAATATAGGAGAGTTGGGTTTTATGCGCCTCCAACGATCAAGCTAAGGACTAAATTGGTTCCCATTGGACATTATAGGTTTCTAGACAGTAGCTAATTAGTCACTCGATGCTTTCTCCTGATATGGTTGGCAGTTTAGAGTCCCGGTATCGTAGGGTGGCTGCTGTCAAAACAGGTTGACTCTTTCAACAAGGCAGATGTCAATGATGCAGCGTCCTATGTCAGGACCATCTAAAGCTTGTATAACCCTCCACAAAGGATGATTTGGTTTGTCGAACACTTAGAAATTCTCCACTAGAGAATGTATAATTCACGATGTCATCGGTCTCGGGCCGTTGGACAAGTGTAAACAGGGCCTCCAATAGCGTTGCAAGTAGTCGCTATTGGCTAGGAACACTGCCAGGTACTGGGTAGCCCTGGAGAGCGGAGGCACCTGTTTTCAGTGGCGTACTAGGCGCTACTAGGCTTAGATGGCCTAGATTTTACCTGCTCGGGAATCGTCAATGGAGCATTTCTTTCAACCACTTGGCCCACTGTAGCTTGCGATGATGCTACAAAGCTTGCAACCCTTCGAAATATCGTTAGCGTGGTCATATGTGGTAGTTAGAGCGAAACATAGAGCTCACCCTATTTTCTCAGCGATAATTGTTAACATCCATGTTTAAACCTTGTCCTCAGCAGCCCGTCGGGGTCTCGGGGCAAACTTCGCCTTACCCCTCAAAGGCCGAGAAGGAAGTTATTAAGCGTGCAGGCTTCGCGCATGCGCATATATGTGACAGGTCGGACCGGAGGTGGCTAGCTGACGTAGAAAGACGCTCCATTCAAAGTCATAAGTCGATTAATACTACCGTGATGAGTAATTGTGGCCAGCTGATGTTTCGAATGGATCTCTTAAAAGGGTCGTTCCCAATCCATATTCTCAAGCCACTGCATGAAGTCGTTGTCAGGTCCCAAGAACGAAGCCTCCATGCCAAAGTTCAGATCTGCCATAGTAGGATCCATTGCACCGGGCATGTGCCAACCATAGCTTTGCGCCGAGTCGTTCGGTAGGACGCTTAGACCCGGTTGACTGGGCACTTGATGCGAGTCTTGTTGCGCAGGTGGTTGGACTTGATCCGGCGCATTCGGAGGGCTCAGGATCCTGTCAAGTATATGGGTGATAACTCTGCGGCCTTGGTCACATATGCTATAGGAGCCATCCGCGGGATCAGTGGCCCCTAGCCTGGCTGCGAAGATGGCCAAGTCTTGGATTGTTTGGCTTCTGGGTAGAAGAGGCTCCTTGGGATAGACTGGGAGCTGTTCTTGCTTCAACAGTTCGACCGCAATGACGCCTGCGCTCCGCAAACCCTGAATTGCGAGAAGGGAAGCAATGTCTGCTTGAAACAATGTCCCCAGGTCATGGCGTTGGCTCATCAGCAAGATATCCTTTAAGATCGAGCGCGCGGTATGTATGAGCTTCTCCGAACTTGCACCAGCTTTGCGAATCAATACCCGCTGAAGCAAGAGATCGTTTGCACGAAACGCCTGGCGGATGACAATCATAAACATAATTTCCGTAGGTGTTCTACCCTCAGTTTCCAGAGGCCCTTCTCTTATGTTCTTGATGAATGACGGTAATCCTTCTAGGTGCTGTTCACTCTTTCTCTCGATACTTTCTGCACGGAGAAGGATCTCTTCGCGGGTATATTGGCCGATGGCCAGGTCGAGTATGTCTTCTCTTTGAGGTGCGAATCCTAGCCAAGTCTTCACCCAAGTAACACGATGTATTCTTCCAGCTGTGTTGAAGCCTTGATCGTCCAGACTAGCAAGTGCTAGAGCCAACTCGTCTCCGGTAAGAACTAATTCAGAGACAGATAGGTCCAACGGTGGTTGAAAATTACAGTAACGATGCGATAGCCGAGGGGGCCGGCCTAAGAATGTTGCGGTGCCGATTTCTGCGCTGTATGTCTGGGCAAAGAGCCTTTTTCGTATCTCTGATAGAAAGAATGGGAGTCGATCTTCTGCCTTAACCCCCTGATGTAAGCCCATCGCGATGACCGCCGTTACTACCTCTCCACTTTGGGTGTATGAGGAGTGGCTCGTCTCGCCCTTGATCTTGGCCGCCAGACAATAATTTTCCATTAGTAGCCATGCGAACATGTCGCCCAGGGTCTCACACTCTCGACAATAGCTCAGGCAAGCTTCTGATATCTCGAGCATCTGTCTCGGAAACGAGGGATGAGCGAATTTGTGTGTCCTAGAATACCGATTTGAGGGCTCGGGGGTACTGGCACACTGGCCGGCGATGGCGGCGATGAGCCCAACGACTTCCCACCGTAAGTTAGGTCCAGTGGAAGAACGTGCCCACTGCGCAGCCGTTGTGTTCGCATCGAAGGAGACTGGAGTCTGGGTATTGCGCCAAACTAATTCGCAAAGTCGACGAATCTTTTCCGGGTTCTGGTCTCTCAACTATGTTTCGAATATTAGTTCGTGCATGTTCAAGGTATTGTTTTACACAGCAACAACAGAAAGGCTCATAATATGAAATCAATGGCATTTTCATACGTACGACATCTCCATGGTGCGGCCAGAGGCCCCATAGCCACTCTTTCATGATCGGCTCTATGCATATACATCCTTCGTCCTCGCATATTTCGTACCAGCGTGACACGAGGCGAATAAGCATAGAATTATCCCTTAAGAAGGAAAGCACTTTGCAACCTTGAGTTATACGATCGTGCGATAGCTTGACCTTCTGAACGGGAGAAGATTCTAGACCGGGATTCGAAACGCAGCAGTTTCCCAAGCCGTCCTCAAAAATGGAAATGTAGGATGTCTCGCCAAGGAAGCCTTGTCTCCCAGAATGGCTGGTATACTCATCCCGAAGTTGTAATGGCGGAGCGGATGCCGCCCGATGCACTTCGCGCGTTACTACCTCAGCAGAGCGCGGCAGCAGACTCTGAGGGGTCAGGTAGCTAGGAGGCTCCGCACTTGGTGTCTCGATTGACTGTACGACATCCCCTAGATCTTCACCGTTTGCTGGTGACAACGGGGTTGGGGGAGTAGTACGTCCTTTTCGACGATTCTGCGATCGACTGTGATCAGCTTGATTTGCTTAAGGGTGTCTACGATACATCGAGTGCGCATCGGTTGGGGCTTGTTCAACTAACCTGACTCAGGGGATTCGGATGATATATACACTGGTCGACACACCGTCTCTTGATACACCTGCCGCAGGTCGGGGCAACATGATCACATCTCAACTTGGATCGTCTACATGGTTCACACGATCTGGACAATATAGGCAATACAAGAACAAGACTCGGTTCCCAGTCCGCGAGATACATGATTCGAGAAGCGTATCCAATTATGTACCGGGCGTGCTAGAGAACCCGGCTTGGTCCCGCAGTGCCTCTGGTGTAAGCTTGGGTTGGCAGGGAGGAGAGTAAAATGCGTACTGCAGTTTTCCATTGCGACGATGCTTTACAACTAGATTACGATTTGTGGGCGCAGCTTGTAGATCTATAATCTGGCCACCGAGCGGCTGCTGCGGATGATTCATGCCTCCAAACACTACCACGGAATCCTTCGGGTCTATAGAGCGTCGGAGTTGATGTGGCTAATGGAAGTAGGAGCTTGACTGAAACAAGGGTTCGCTAATATATGTTCCTGAAAGAATTCTTGATGAAAGCTTCAATGGATGCCCTCTATACATCACTTCAGTGGAGAAGAAGCCGGCATTCACATTTCTAGCAGAGTCTCGATCCTGTCGTAGGGGAAGAATGGAGGAAACGGCATAATGAACTCCGATGCTCCTTTATGCTGATTGGTGGAAGCCTATCACGCCCATCGGCTTTCGGCATACTGCCAGAATAGGTTACGGCGGTCAGCTTATGCGCCAACCTGGCGGCCTGGCAAACGCCTCATTCCAACATAACTCCGGGACTCTAGTCCGATACTCTCAATTCTCCGTATTTTCAGCTTGAAAACCGGCCGCTGGCGTAAACGCGCTCGATTTGAAAGTGTTTACCTAATGCTAGATGTGAGAAACTCAGAGTCTATCACATGTCACTATCCGTTACCGAAATGTGAAGTGTACGCTTCACGTTATGTGAGACTGGGGTACAGCAGTGCTCTGACGACGTCGACGCGAATAATTTAGGTAGGTAGCCATGGGAGATAGGTAGCCTCTTGACGTCGATTGCTCTGAAGCTAATTAATGGATTGAAGTTATCGCATGTATCAACGGGAATCTGACTGCGACTATGTTGTCTTTGCTTAGCCGTCCTCTATCGAAATATACCTGTTCTGATAATGAAAGTGTCTCCGGCGTCGTCAAATTTGACCCACTATCAATCATGAGATACTCGAGTCAAGCTTTAGTTGACCATAAACAGAACTCAATGGCGGTCATGTGAAGTGTAAAACCGAGCAAGACTGTTATGATCATAAATGTTAAGCAAATCCGAGTTCCTATTCAGAACAGGTACTCAGAGCATCGTGTCCAACATGTGGCGCCTTAGAGTCAGAGGCTAGGTCAGCGGATAGAAGGGAAGTCAGGATATAACTCATGAGAAAGAAAGACACGCTAGAAGATACCATGGCATCATTGTTTTGAAAAAGGCGCCAGAATAGGTGCTGTGGAAAACGGTATGGTTGAAAAGGCGAAGAAGGAAGGATAACGAGGACTAACACCACATAAATTTCTTCCGACTCACTCAGAGCATTATGAACAAGTTGGCACTATCGCCACAGCAATCAGGATAATCTTGATTGAGGTTATTGCACAGTCCACGTTGGTGGCTGGTGCACCTACTAAGGCAGCCTTCCCAGCCCGCTACCACTGCTAGATAGCAGGTAGATAGCTTGCCCAGCTTCTTTCATCATCTTCCAAGGTTAGGGTCGCATTGCAGTTGAGATTTTCCGTACACTAACAGCATCTGGACACAATGCATGGTATGAGTCTTCAAAAATCCCGAATTGCTTGCCCACCACTAACCTACAGGGAACTACAGCCCAGCGTGTTCTCCCTTATCTCGCTTTGGTGTTGATCCTGGCGTTCGCGCAAGTCAGCGCTGCTGCAGCGAAGACCGATTCGCGCCACGATGATGGGACTCTTAGAGAAGATGTTTGGCGTATCCTTGAAGCATTTGGTGTAAAGCTTGAGTGGTCCGAATTCGAAGGAGAAGGGTAAGCTCGTATTCGCCGACCGCACATCCGGCTTCACTAACGCGACAACCACAGAGATCCGACGAAGTTCCTGCGCGAACTCTGGAAGGATAAGATCATGAAGCACATTGCCGGTTTCGACAGCAAGTCCTACTGCTTTCGAGGCGAATCCCAGGCTATCCGCGATCTAACCAAGAACACGGCCTTGGATGCTTGCCAGTCTCTTATCAGCGAGATTCCCGGAAAGCGGGTCTTCAACTTTGGATGGAACATCTACCAGGAGTTCGCCACGAAGGTAAATGAGCAAGGACACGGAAAGAATTCCGGAAAACTAGGACACCTGAATTGGGCGCCGTAAGTATACGTCGACAGATGTCTATTATCACTGTGTCTAACATTAGACTTGTAGTAGAAGAGGAGACAATACGGCTGTTGATTTCGATAAGAAGCTATGTAATGCGCTGGTGAACGCCATAATCCCTCGTCAATGTCCGGACGATGGGGATACGCATGTTCTGTTTCGTCTATGGGGGGTTGGACGTTGATTGCCGACTCGGAAAGGCAGAACGGCGATTAAATCCTTTGGAGAAGAACTGTTAGTTCCTATGTACCAAAGCATTTCCGTCCTCTTCCTTCACCCAACAATCAACCGCAACAACACAAGAGGAGAGCGAATTGGAGCTGGGGATCAACGTAAGCCAGTCCGGGTATCCCCATGGATTATCTAACAGCCGTATTAGTCAAGCAAACCCCTTTTCCTGCCCGTTAATAACTCAAGTCAATTATTATTCTGGCGGCCACGTGGAACCATGTCAGCTTGCAACGTTAAATGTGAGCAGTCAGATCCGTCCCGTCTCACTTAATCTTGGACGATCCTCCGGGAGGAGCAGGAAGGTGTTTATGTAAGTTGCCATTATACATGAACCCATGCCAATGAGCGGACAGTACAATGTAACACAGTCAAGAATTTCAGGGAACAGCCCCCAGCCCGCGGAATCCTTTATTAAGCATTACGTGCGTCCGGTCTGACATCCCCCTTGCACAGAACCGAAAGCGACGAGATATCTTCAACTCTGGATCGCGTCATCACCGATGCTTCAGGTCATGTAGGGGCTGTCAATCAAAATCTTCCAAATTGCACATTCACGCGTACTGATCGTGTAGTAGTCTCGTAGCCTATCGTCTATCATGGGAGTGGAGAACATGTATGCTCAGAAGTCTGGCTCAATAAGCACGTATTCGGAGAGCAGCCCCCCTGCGATAGCTCCTCCAGCCAGCCAGAACCCGTATCTAAACCACCACCAGCAACTCGCCGACTCCTTCAGGTCGACGTTGGCGATCATAGCGCCGAGCGACAGCAAAGAGCCACCGGCTGCTATTACGTGGAATGCCATCCCCATGTTCAGTAAGTTTCCGCACGTATATAGTAGCGCAACCATGCAGCCGAGGAGCAGCCACAGCACCGGCTTCGTCCGGTCTTTGAACAGGACCGCGATGCTCTTTAGCCCCACCTTGATGTCGTCCTTGATGTCCTGGTGCGCGTAGATAGAATCGTAGATGACTGTCCAGAGAATACACGCAAGGAAGAGGCACGCAGTCGACGGCTCGGCCCAGAAGAATTGCTTCCACCCATTTCCGTTTACCCCTCCAAAGGGACCCCCAATGAAGGGCTTGAGACCCATTGCGCACGAGCCCATGATGATGCCCCACGCCAAGCAGAACCCAAGCACCAGCTGCGCAAAATTAGTGTGCCGCTTGGCCCAGGGGTAGTAGCAAGTTCCGATGATGTTCGGAACGGCATATATCGCGCTTCCTTCGGGCATCAGAAGCAGGAATGAAGCCGCGCCGACGGCCTGCGTAGCCGTGAATATGAGAGCAGCCTCAGGGCTAATTGCGCCTCGGGGGATGGGTCGCTTGCTTGTACGTGCGATGGACTTGTCGATGGGTGCATCGATGAGGTCGTTCCAGCCGTGGGCGGCGTTCGAGAAGAAGAAACTGCCGCCAAGCATGACGGTGCTCGCGTGAAGGACTTGGGACACGGGTGATCGTTGGATAATGGCTGCGAGCATGATGCCGAAGAAGTGCGGGAAGTAAATGAGGAAGAGGGCGGCCGGCGGACTTAGTCGTGCCAGTTGGACGTAGGGAACCCACGAAGAGGGTAGATGGCTAACCCAGCCGCCAGCATGTCCGCCGCCGTACTGCTGCGCGAGGGCATTGTTCTGAAAGGCGGCTGCCTCTTCGGCCGATTCTGATTTTTCCTTACTCGTCTTACCGTTCATAGTGACGGGAGCCAACAGAGGGGACCCAAGAGGGTGGGATGGTTAAGGGAAAGTGAGGAAACATTTTGTCTTTTTCTTCCTTCTTACCTTTTCTTCAAGGGAAGTCCGAACACATGGTCGAGACCACTTATTCATGCGTCGTTTCCGGCTACTACTTAGTTGGACAAGACACTAATTTGAGCAGTCCGATAGGCCAAGGGTGCTGTAGGAATAGTGGCCTCTATCCACATGTGAATGCTGCATCCTCCACCCCACAGGAGTAGATATCTTGTCGCCCCCCTAGCTCGATCTGGCGTAATTCACGTCCACGCCGTTGACGGGAAGCTTCGAATAAGCTTGAAAGGCTTACCATAGGGTCGGGTCGTACCAGAGTGGCCAATCCTGGGCCACCCGCGGGGAGAGTGATTTCGTCAGGTAATATGAGAAAGGACGTATTCTCTCCAATGATTTGGAACATGATACAGTGAAGGGAATCTCCATCTCGGTAAGACTTCCCCAGCATGTTCCTCCTCGGCGGACGATAGTGGCACTTCCACCAGTACCGCTTTGAGTTTCGATTGTTAATCAGGCCGATAGCAGGCTTTCGAGCTCATCTACACATGTAAGTAAGCCAACCCCTAGAGAATCCAGAATGCACCAATCGGTCCTACTCCAACTCTGGTCATGAGCCTAAGAGTTGCTAAGCCATGTCTGTCCGTGGAGTATTTGAGATAGATCCGAAGAGGCAATCTGCAGGAGGAAAAGGCTATGTCTAAGATTCCACGAACGGCTAGACCCCGTTGGAACGACAGGCTTGGCCTAGGCAGGAGAACTAACTGCATGCTCGAGGTCCACATTGCCCAGGCAGGCGAATCCAACGGTATGATCCTAGGCGTTACGGTTAGCTTGCGCGCGTTCTCAGTAATCATATTGTAGATGATCGGCTGTAACAGCCACGGCGCGACGAAACCTCAGCTTCTGCCCATCGGAGTAATTCCGACAGATTGTGGCTTGCAGATTTCTCGTCTGTCGCGTGAAGAATGTCATGCGGGACGGAAGTTGCCTTTGTGTTCCGACAGTCCCGGTGGCTTGAGGCGTCGCCAGCTAGCGGTCGGCAATGGAAATACAAATCATTTCTGTAGCTTATAATAGAGATCGACGCGTGGTCGAAGCCCTAACGCCTTTCAGCTCAAGCGCGATTAATGCAAGGTCGAAATAACTGCAACGGCCGTGTACAACGCCGTAACACACTGTCATTTAGGTCCCTGGAGCTGCGCTAAGGATGCTGGTGTATTACTAGCTTGCGGACTAATAAGCTGGTAGACCGTCAGGGGGACGATGCGCCCCTGTCGATACGGGGCAGATACGGATAATGATGTAAGCAGGTCTGGTCCCTGCGAGCGAGGGGATATCGTCTGTTTCGCAATCGTATCCATGTCAGATTATCGGCACACGTATACTACTCTGTAGCAAGCCAACAAGGAACGCCGGGCGCGCTTGATGGCTTGATTCGCCCCGTATTACTATTTTCCAAGAGATGAATACATAGGCTTGACTGGATCTTGGACCCCCTTTCACAGGGGAGTAACGTGGAACATGCTCCGAAGATCTATTGCTCTTAGGGCTGGAGAGGACCCCATAAACCTTCACATGTTTTAATATGAAGGACTAGGGTCCCTCCCGAGCCCAGACATTTGTCAGTCGGTTCGTCGTTATACTAGGTATTTAAACTAGGACACTGACGCCGAGCCGGCGCGAATAGCCAGAGCAAGCTACCCCCAAACCATTGGTTTCGGCCGAGCAGAGGATCATGGCGCGTCCCACCGTACTCCAGGCCCTCGTCGGCTTTGTACTTCTCTTATGCTCAACAGTAGGAGCATCTCCAGACCGTGCTTTATGCAATGAGGTCAAGGCTAAGCTCAGCAACGATACAGTCCAGCCCACGGAAGATGCCTATGAGGCTCTGAGCACTGAGAACTGGTAGGGCTGACACTCCGCCAAGTCAAGAAACAGCAAACTGATCCCGCCACATAGGTCTCAGACAGTCTGGGCGAAGCCAGCATGCATCATCCAGCCCTCGAGCACGAAAGAGCTTTCATATGTGGTCTCGACCGTAACCAATCGGAATGTGAAGTTTGCTGTCCGCTCCGGAGGTCACTCCGTCGTTCCAGGAGCCGCCAATATCAACGGCGGTGTTCTGATTGACTTGGCGAAAATCAACACCGTGGAATACGATGCAGCCAACAAAGTCGCGGTCGTGGGCTCGGGACTGCGGTGGAAAGAAGTCTACACATCTCTAGACCCGTACAATGTGACGGTCGTTGGTGGCAGAGTCCTAGAAGTTGGCGTGGGCGGTTTGACTCTTGGAGGTATGGAAGCCCGCCGTTAATTTCACGGTGTACGAACGGACCATTGACGGTTGACACAGGCGGCCTCTCGTACCTTGCTGATCTGTACGGCCTTGTCTGCGACAATGTCGTCAATTATGAGGTAGGCAGGGCTTCAGCTGAATCTCCGTGGTTGCACTAGTGCTGACTCAGACCTTGACTGCGTAGGTTGTAACCGCAGCTGGAGCTATAATCAACGCAAACACAACGTCGAATCCAGATTTGTTCTGGGCTCTGAAGGGCGGGGCCAACAACTTCGGTAAGACCTAATAAGAGCACATCCGTCAAATTCCAAATATCGGCTTACACATGATCAGGCATTGTCAGCAAGTTCACTCTGAAAACATACGATATCCACGATGCCTGGGGCGGCGTCAGGGTGTATTCGCTCGACGCCCTGCCGCAGCTGTTCGACGCCATGTACCAATACCAATCGGTTGCGAACAAAGACCCGTACGCGAATATCATGTTGCAGGCATTCCCGACCAACGCCAGCATCGGTGCCATACTCAACATCGTATACCTGAAGCCCGAGGAGGAGCCGGAGGCCTTTGCGCCGTTCCGAAACATCACGCCCCTGGCTGATATGACCAAGCTCCAGACTTTGACGGAACTGATGCTTGCAGCGCCCCTCCCAGAGCTGACGCGGTGAGTCCCGAGGCCACTCAGACCCTCAATTATCTATTATACTGATTTGCTTTTTAGTGTGAACTGGTTCAGCGCAAGTTTCACCAACGACAAGGACCTATTCAACGACGTTGCCGACATTGTGACCAAAGCTCCGGAGCTAGAACAGCTAACGAACCTGACGGCAGGATCTTTGGCTTTCGGCTGGCAACCAATCTCCAGCAGTGCTGTTCTCGCAGGACAAGCCAGCAATGGCGGCAACGCACTTGGTTTGCAGCCCGTAAACCAGACCTGGCTTGTATTGGACGTAGGCTGGTGGTCACCGGAAGATGACAAGAAAGCGCATGATTACACGCTGAGCATGATCAACAAGATCGACGACAGGTCCAAGAGCAGCGGCCATTACGTCGACTACATCTTCATGAACGACGCAGCCGCCGATCAGCCCGTTATCGAGAGCTACGGGCAAAGGAACGTGGCGAAGCTGAAAAACACGGCCCGCAAGTACGACCCGAATCGGGTATTCCAGAACCTGTCCTCAGGGGGATTCAAGTTACCTTGAGCCCCACCGTCGAGTTGTTTGGTTGTCCTGCACGGCCGATGTAACCAAGCCGACCGCCTGGTAGAAAAAAACAACTTCAAGGCTATTTCCAATAATGTATATTGTATATTTTAAGATACCCTCCTGCCAATTCTAGTTGGCTAGACATTGTATTTGCCCAGCGTCTTGATAGTCTTGGATGTCCTTGGCGAATTAAGAAATCCTGTAACTTCGAATAGAGCTCAACTTGACCTAATGTCGTTGTAGCCTGTTAGTAACGGTCTATAAGAGTTGTCGGAACCGCAGGAGCCGTTAGCGGGTCACGGACTATCTGAAGGCGGAAATAAATGCCGGCTTCAGTGAGAAGTGGATTACTTTCAGATAGTGACACGAGCTGCATGTACCTTACCTATAGCAGACTGTAGCTGGCCAAGCCCTGTTTAGCTGCGGACAAGCTTTCAGTAGATCCGGCATATCGATATCGGTATAGAACCGGCTGCGCCGTGGCTTTGCTTTAGTCTTGCGAATCTCGCGATCATTGTACGCATAGATCGTGTGTCAGACGTTTATTTCACAGAGTAACGGGCTGGGGGGGATCTGGTCGAGGGATTTCAATAAGCAAGGACCGCGGGACGGGCAGAGACACACAGGGGGCCCTCCAGTCCAGGTCCGGAGCCGCCTAAGCTAATATGGATTCAGCCCTAGCGCACCTGGCTTAGTAGCGGTGCAACACAGTCTGGATCCTCAGTCTGGATCCTTTGCGCTATATTGCATTTGTCATGCGCTAAATTCCTTGGAAATTTGGCCAGCCGGGATGCATTGTCAGTGTCGTATGTTTGGGCAAAGCTGTTTATAAGCTATTCCACCCACAACCGGCAATCAGGGGTACGCTAGGAATGATAGACCCTAAACCCTTGTTGCCCGAAATAAGGCTGATGATTGATGGGAATAAAAGTAATTAGGTAAGGGAAAAAACATAGTTCTCTTTGCTATCCCGTGAAATAGTGTTGCCGGGATAGACACGAGAAGAGTGGCGATAGAAGAATCTGCCACAATAAACTGGAGGGTTGCACTCCTCCAGCATGATTGAATATCAGGAACGGAGTAAGAAATTCAGCAGGAGCTGAAGAATTATTCGGCCTTGCACTTGCTGACGCTCAAATCCACGAAGATACGCTTGCATGACGTGGTGAAACCATATCATTGCTCAGCTCGTAAACCTCCAATCACTATATAATAAGGGCGAAGTGAAGCGGACGTAGCATTGTCTTGGAAGACCATACGGCAAAAAGAAAGTCCACTCGAGGTCGAGGCTCAGTGAAACCATGGCTCAGGATCCATATCTAGGACGCGTAATCACGGCGTAAGTTGCCTATCTCTTTCGATCGCGGCGCAAGCCACGTGGGAGCATATTTGGCTAAAGATGATGATCGTCATTCGCCCCGCTGCAGCTTCGAGGGCGGCATCACCACGCGTGTGATCACCCACCCTTCCCATCCCGATCGAGTCTTCGCCTACGACGTGACATTCCTCTTACAGCATCCACGGGTAATCGCCGTTGCGTCGCAGAAGCCGCCGCTACACTTCCACCCGCATCAGGAGGAGTATATTCAGGTGCTCGAGGGACGTTTGGCTGTAGAGGTCGAAGGCAAAGAACGTGTCCTTACCTCGGAAGATGGAGAAATGACGATTTTCCCGTGGACGAACCATAGGCTGTATTCGCCGGTGACTAATGACAAGGAAGACGATTTGAAGGTGACGAGGTTCTTGCTTTCAGCTGAGAGTACACCTGAGCTGTTCAGACTCGACACCGTCTTCTTCCAGAATTGGTATGCGTATCAAGACCAAATTGTTGTCAAGGGCGAGAAGATCGACTTGATTCAAGTGATGAGTGTGAGTCATTGGTCAATGCCAACTTTTCGATCTCTTCATTGACATGGCTGCAGATGTTTGATGCAGGTGGCTGCTACCTGTCACTCCCGCGTTGGATACCATTCAGTACAACAATAGCACAAGCCTTAGGAATCGTGGTAGGTAGATGGATAGGAGGTATTCTGGGGTACCAGCCATTCCATCGTAAGTGGACGACTGATTGGGAGTTCGCGTGTCGCAAGATGGAAACATCTATCTTTCAAAGACGGTTTGCAGATCGATCGAAGACGGAGTAGAGCAAGTATAACGCTCTCCGAATTGACTGGGTGTAAAACAACGCTCGCTTTGTTGTACATGTAAAATCTGAGAATTGCCATGTAAATAAATAAATCAATCATTTATATTCGTAAGCAAGAAACAGAACACCACCATATCTCTTTAAATGTACCTAGGCAGAAAATCTGGACCTTGAACACCGTTCCACATCTTTGAATCCTCGCCTGTCTCGTTCAAATGCTGCTTGCGAGAACAGTATTGTCCTTCGTGATTTTTGCCCATTCTGCACTTTTAACCCACAGCTTTTGTTGCTTGTCCTCATTGAGACTGTCTGGAGAGCTGGGCTCTCTCTTTAGCTGCTTAAAGTAGCCACGCTCTCCTGGGTACGCGTTGTTCGTAGCAAGCTCTATGACGTCGGCGCCTGCGTCCGCTGCGGTACGCAGGGCTGGGTCTACAAAGCGGAGGATAGGTCGAAAAGGTTGCAGCACAAACCTCTGAACATACTGCAGGAACTGCGGCGTGTTTGTGCGCAGGGCACGCGAATCAGTGAGGCTGCCAGGGTCAATTACAATAGCAGTGATCTTGCGCAGCTTTTCGTCCTAATGAATTGGCCAATGAGCTGCTTATTTCCATCTCTTGATGAGACGAAGGTAGCGGACAAGAACTTACCTTCTCGAGATACCTGTTCAGTGCGTATCCCCACATGAGAATAGCCAGCTTCGAATTGGCATATCTGTTGAAGCCTCGGCCCAGCTTGTCGGCATCCGGAGATGCCTTCAGCAAAGAATCCAGGTCATCCGGGATGCCTGGCGGGTACTTTTCTAATCCATTCTTGCCAGGGAAATGTCCATCGCTGGTAAAGAGTACGATACGACCGCCCTCGGGTCTAAAGCTGCCCAGAAGTCGAAGAACCAAGGCGACATGGGCAATGTGGTTCACCTGGATAGTAGTCTCAATTCCATCCGCTGTGAACTCAGGATCGCGAGCCAAATTCCAATAGTAAGCATTGCAAACGATGCTAGCAAGAGGCGGTAGCTTCTTCTCCGCTATCTCCGAGGCGATTGTGTTTGCAAAGTCGTGCACGGCGGAGAGATTAGCTAGATCGAGTTGGCGGATAGACGTCTGAGCTTTGGGGAACTTAGCAATCGTCTCACGCAGTTTCTTAGTGTTCGAGTCCGTATCTTCTGTGTTGCGGACGGTTAAAACGGCTGTATGATCCGGATACTTGGTTAGAAGGTGGCGCACAGCGGGGATAGCGAGGGAGCCGTTGGCCCCGGTGATGATGATGGTGCCCGTCATGATGTAGTTTTATGTACAAGTGCCCTATGGGTATGTTAGGTAGGTTAGAGCTTGATAAGCTGCAGATGAGTTCCACTGTAGCTCCTAGATTAGATAGGCAGCTGTCAAAGCTTTGAGATGGAGTGATGAACTATTTGTTAGCTACGGACTAAGAGGTGTAAGTAAATAGTGTAAGTGACAAGAGGAGGGTCTCGAGTCTGCTTGAGCTAAGCAGCTTTGTAAGCTGTGCTTTACTAATCTAAGGGGTAGAGGAGCTACCGGAGAAGCCTTAAGAGTACCTAGTCTCAGTTTACAATATACCTTGCGAAATTTTCGAATAGCCAGGTGTAGCTGGTATGTAGGTGAGTTACATTACTAGTGCGGATGTCAACATAACAGAGCATTTATCAGATTTACCAGTAAGAGAGTTACACCACAGGAACAACGGGGACTTCACAAGTGGAAACTGGCAGACTAATGCAAAAAGGTGTCTAGCAAGTTGAGGCGGTGGATAACACTAATACCAAAGAATAAAGAGGAAGCACAGTATAGCAAACCGTTATATAGGGAACTCGTACTGTATAGAAACTTGTCCTGCATGTATGTCCTGGGTGGCTGGGTGGTAGGTAAGCACGTGTCTTGACCTTAGACCTTAAATTCCGGCTCTACATAGGTACGGATGGATAACGATTGTCGTTGTGTATGAGGGAATTGTAACCTTGAGGATCGTACGTCTTTTGTTCACGCTATCACCCCGCAATATATATTAAATGAGGGCATTGGTATGTACCTAATGCAGGTAGGTCAGAGGTATGTATGCTTGCCAGGGAATCGCGGACGGAGGATTATGCGAGTTCAGAATGCGACTGTATAGCGATGGCTAGCGTCGCTGCACGCAGGATGCGTCGCATTCGCATAAATATATTTTCTATACGTAATCGAGGGGTAAACATAATAGTTGAGTTGATATCAAAATCAAAATGACATCACATTCGGCCATTGAACCATCTAACTTGTGAGGGTCACCAGCAGATGTCGTGGTTAAGTTCTATAAAACCTTGCTGGATTACATAATTGTGCCAGTGTTATACAATAAAGGCGGTGCTTGGTCGCTAGGAATGTTCACGTGCCTTCAGCCAAGGCAGATATATATTAGAGTGCCATTTCGTTTTGTGCTTAGAAAGTAAGGTATGATTAGGGATCTGATCTGATGATGCATTGTTCTTTGAGGAAGCCAGTATATAAGGTGCCTGCCGGAGGCAATGAGTAAGACCTCTTAACGCGATCTTGGAAATCCGGAGGCTCGGCAATACGGTCTGCCTGTCTCCGTGAGCAAGCTATCGCGGTATTTCTTACATTGAGCCATGCTCTGTTCAGATTGAGGTCCTAGCTCGGTTTTCTAGTCTTCATCACCTATGTTCCACCGAACCTTTAGAGCCCAGTGTCTATATTGGAAATTGATCTCCATTGACCTACGCGTTCATCCTGGGCGAAGCAAATCCTCAAACGGGATGATGCATCAGACAAGGGGTGCTCGGCACTTAATCGATGGATCGTCAATTAGATGGCACCGAGATGCCTGAGATGCCTCGGTTGTTAACCCTCAGCCTCCAGATTCTTTCTGACTTCCTTTCTGACTTCCTTTCTGACTTCCTTTCTGGCGATAATTGGTTCAGTAAATCGCCATAGAACCGAAAACATATATAATGCCCGAGCATGGGCAGATGTCAAATGCTGTGAGTGGCCTTGTGCTGGATCGTCGATTTGGGTAGTACAAAGTAGGCAGTTGGGCGCCATGTTGTACGAAGCTAGGATCTGGCTGAAGTGCGAACCCTGGAAGCTTGAACATGGAGACCCCTGAAATCCACTGTGACGTCAATCTGGTTGACAGTTCATAACAAGCAAGACGAACCAACGTACGTAGTGTATGTGGCGCGTGTTTGGAAGCGAGGTCAAGCGAGGGCGCTTATATATATGTACCTATATATACCTAATATTGATATGGCTATAACGACAATGAAGCTGGGAGACGGCAGCGGGATGGGCTGACGCCGATAGCGTAGAGATGTAGGTATTAATAGATGCAGGTGAACTTAGCTTCGAAGCCATCTAGGTTTGCTGCATACCTCTAGGTACCTAGGTAATTCAGAAATCATAACATTAGCCGTCTTGCAACAAACATGCATGGATGGACATAAAGACATCCGGCCTCAATCTTGAGAGGTTCGACCAGATTATGTTGACGGACAATCCGAATCGCAATTGGAAGGTCGAATTTTACATGTACACACTTTGCGCACATCCATCGACGATGCAGGTATGTGTATGGTAGTATAGCTGATAAATGCATATCACATCATTATACTTGTTTAGTGAAGTCGAGAAAGCGGCTAAGCGCGCTTACCCCGCGCTGTTGGAGCAGACAATGCAGTAAGCCGTAGGGGAAAGTACAATATACATCCATTATGTACCTGTTCGTCCCCGTGGTGTTTCGCGCCGGCTCAATTAGTACAATCGGTACCACAACACAAGACCTGGGCAGCTGCATCAGAGTCGTCACCTGCCCGCTACAGGCATACCTGACGCCGAAGCAATCAGATGTACACGGTACTTCCACCTCACGCCTCCCTCTCGCTTGCCACTCACATCAACACACCGAAAATGCCAGCCCAGCCCAAAGCATCGCAGCTGCCCATTCGTAGCCACACGTAGGTAAGTGGTACATCCCACACCTGCAAATCAATACGCCCTCTTTGTACCTTGGCAACTTTGGCAACTGCTACCAACCTTGGAACCCAGAATAGACTTGTTGTCGTAGCCCTTCCTTCCCAACAACCATCACAATCGACCCCATCTTCGTGGTTCCAGTTCGCAGTCATCGTCGCCCCATTTCCTGCCTTCCCCCTTCATCTTGCGACATCCATCTAGGTAGCAAATATCTAGGGGGAGGAAAGCGACAGCCGGTCACTGCGCTCGTTTTGTCTATTCTCTTTTTTCCGCTTTTCTTTTTCCCTAATTCGAAATAACGTCTGATGATATAGAAGTACTGCCAAAAGGTACTACTGCTATTATTACCAACCTTACCTTACCGCTACCCCTCGATCCACTACCCTGTTGAATCCTTCGTTATCGACATCGACATCGACATCGACATCGACATCGACATCGTCATCTATCATCCTGCAAGCGTCCACGAGTTTTTGAGCCTTTGATACTTTTGAGCCGAATTATCCCCTTGCCGAGATCTAAATACCGACAGAACCATCTGCGGACTTGCCCAAAATGCGACCTCCGGCTCCTTCTCTCGATGTCATAGCCGCTCGCAACTCTGCGGCTGCTGCTGCTGCCGCCGCCGCTGCCAGCAGTGCGTCAGGTCCGAATATGAACGCGACGGATGAATCGAGGGACTCAAGATCGTCCTCGTCAACAAACTCCCCGGTTCCCGCGGACAATGAAGAATCAGATTTCTTTCATGTAGCAAATGATTCTCAATCTTCATTAGGAGTGGTACCCAACTTGCAAGATATGCAAGTGACAGATGCAGAATGTCTTCCGACCGTCGCCGCCCTCCCGAGCGAGATCCTCATTAGCATCTTCTCCCGCATAACTACCCCCCACGAACTCTTGAATTGCATGTTGACCTGTAAGAGATGGGCCCGCAACGTCGTCGAAATACTCTGGCACCGTCCTACTTGTACTTCGTGGCAGAAGCACAAGGCTATCTGCGCAACCTTGGGATTGGAGAGGCCATACTTTACTTATACGGACTTTGTCAAGCGCCTTAACTTGGCTGCCTTAGCCGATAAGGTCAATGATGGCAGTGTCATGCCGCTTGCCGTCTGTACCCGTGTCGAGCGTCTCACCTTGACCAATTGCCATAACCTAACCGACTCCGGGCTGATACCCCTAGTGAGAAGCAACAAGCACCTCCTCGCTTTAGACATATCCAGCGACATCAACATTACAGAGAATTCAATCATCGCTATCGCAGAGAACTGCCACAGACTCCAAGGCCTGAACGTGTCGAATTGCAAGCAGATATCCAATGAAAGCATGGTTCAACTAGCAGAGAATTGCAAATATATCAAACGAGTATGGCTCCCTTATCAGCTTTTCTAATCCAATTGCATTTTCCTAGTCGTACCTTTTCGGGACAGCATTGCTAACCATACCCTTGGGGAACAGCTCAAATTGAACGATTGCGAACAGCTGAATGACAGCGCCATCGTGGCCTTCGCCAACAACTGTCCGAATATCCTCGAGATCGATCTTCACCAATGTTCGAATATTGGCAACGAACCTGTTACAGCACTTCTTGCGAAGGGGCAATCTCTCCGAGAACTACGACTCGCGAACTGTGACCTCATCGACGACGGCGCGTTCCTGTCTCTGCCTTCTAATAAAATATACGAGCACCTTCGAATCCTCGATCTGACCTCGTGTTCCCGGCTAACGGACCGCGCCGTTGAAAGAATCATCGACGTTGCTCCGAGGCTGCGGAACTTGGTCCTGGCCAAGTGCAGCAACATCACCGATGCTGCCGTTTATGCTATAGCTCGCCTGGGCAAGAATCTGCACTTCCTGCATCTGGGTCACTGCAGGCATATCACGGACGATGCGGTCAAGCGCTTAGTGCAGTGCTGTAACCGTATTCGCTATATCGATCTTGGTTGTTGTACGCACCTCACTGACGAGTCCGTTATACAACTGGCAAGACTCCCGAAACTCAAACGAATCGGGTTGGTGAAGTGTAGTAGCATTACCGACGAAAGCATGTACGCTCTAGCTGGTGCGAACCGCCACGCCCAATCCCGTCGTAATGCGACAGGAAACACGTCACGGAGACATGAGTACCACACAGGCAGCTTGGAGCGGGTACATCTCAGTTACTGCACTAACTTGACTCTTCCGGTACAGTCTAGCACCCCAAGGGAAACTACTGATATGAAATGCTAACTCTGCTATAGAGTATTATCAAACTGCTCAACTGCTGCCCGAAATTGACTCACTTGAGTTTAACGGGAGTGCCTGCTTTCCTCCGTGATGATCTAGAGGCATTCTGTCGCGAGGCCCCGCCAGGTAAATATGTCCCCTTCCCCCTATCCTCCCATACCCGGCCCTGTTCAAGCACTAAAGAGTCATCCGCAGATTTCACCGAACATCAGCGTGCAGTATTCTGTGTCTTCTCTGGCCAAGGTGTTATGGGTCTCCGGAACTACCTCAATACCCAACCTGAGTTTGCAGAGTACCACCTACACCAGCCGAGCCTGTTCGCGCGAAGACCTGCCCAGATTAATCAAGACGTAGTGCAGGGGCTACAAGGCATAGCACCTGCACCAGCTCCTGATATGGATGGATTTGATGATGCAGACGGAGTTGAGGATGATGACATGGGCGATGGTAGCGAGATTGCCCTTGATCCTGGCAGCTTTGGTCCAAACGAAACTCCGACGAACGGAATCAATTCGATGATCCCTCCTCCGCCGCCTCCGCCTCCGCAGCATCATCCCATCATGCCTTTTCAACTTGCGCATCCTGTTCTACCACAGCACCTGGTCACTGCTAACGTGGGTCCCACTTTTACCATCACAACTCAAGATGGCCATAATGCGGGTGCCTCTACAAGTAGTACGACAGGTCCTAGCACCGCCGGCCAAGGACTCTTCACAGATCAGAATTCTTCTGGTCCAAGCACAGCCCCTATGCAAGGGCATATCGATGAAGAAGAGGAAGGTGACCAATCATAAGTGGTTATTCGCAAGGGACATATACGAATTGTCTGAAAGCATACATCGTTCATCGCAGGCATGCGGCCTCTTCGGCTCACAGAAATGCCGCCTAGAACTGCGACGTCTCGGAGATGGGAGATGAGTTAGATCGCTATAGCCACTTGGAATCTGCCGACTTAATCCGTTCATAGCGGCTTAATCGGTGTAGATTTAAAGTTGCCATGGCGACCAATTCATATCCGCCTTTGATCAAGTCTATCAACCCGACCTACACCTAGGTTACCGTGATGCCCCCCGTACGAACCGACTTATAATATGGGCTACATCCTGTCGGGTGTCCAGGGTTACTGAATGTTCTCTTCTCTCCAAGTATACAACGATGGACTGAAGAGTCTAGTAGGGGGCTCCATCTAGCCAATATGAAGTATTAGAAACAACCCCTAAAAATCACGCGCAAGGCAACAACTTTACGAAGTAAACGAGGGTGGCGTCTGGCGAAGGAGTCTTATTCAGTTGGAGTCAAGATACCAAGTGCAAGTCAGTGCTGGCGATGGAGTGGTATTGTCGAGTTAGTGCAGCCATGCGGTGAACATTTGCACTACTTGTTTTCAGTATCGCGGTAAATTAGAGACGTGTTTAGTTGCATCAGGTGGCTGCAAGACTGTTGAGGTGGCTAGATGTCTCATGAATAGAATGTCTTCTGTTCTCTTATAATTTGGTTTTTCGTCTCGTTTCGCAAAGGGCAGAATCCTCCGTGAACCTAATGATTCTCAGTTTCGCAACAAGAAATGAGCAGTGCACCTAATCAAGACGAACGTAGAAAAGGGATTTCTATTTGAGGCCTTCTCGCTAATCCTCCCGATGTGGGAAATACTAGAGATATCATAATTCTCTAGATGAAGTCACTTCTAATACCTTAAGGAGTAAATGTAGACGGCTTCTTGTCATACTCGGTCCCGAGTAGAGAGCAGGCCCACTTTCACGGCCGGTCATTCGGACCCGATCGCTTATCTTGCGACTTATCAATCTATCGATAAGCCCAGCTACCCCGAAGATTACGTCTGGACCCGAATCTTGATTATCTACATGCACGCAAAGGCGATGGCACATCGTCCGTCCCACGAGTCAGTATGCTTCCGGGCCCAGAATATGGTCGGCCGCTAGGCAGCAATGGACCATCGAATGAGTCGGTCGGTGGGTAGGTAGGTAAGCAGGATAAGGGGCTGAATTATGCGCCGCCTGACAGCCTGCTTCGCGAAATATGGCATATTTAGTCTATCGGCATTCGGACTCGCCATAGAGTCCTCTTGGTCCATAATTCCGGCTGAGAGGTATATCAAGGCCGTCGACTTCCCTTCATTTTAGTTAAGAATTCTCTCATCGGAACAGCAACAATCTTGAAACTATTTGTCTGATCGAGTGATATTTCTCCGCGACTAGTTCACTTGACGATTCTGACCTCCCTTGAAGCGTTACTCAGCTTAGGTACTACCTCTTCTCTACGATACTAATTTGATCATGTCGCCGACTACACCCAAAATCGCTGTCGTAGGCGCGGGTCCCGTGGGCCTCACCCTCGCCGCCATCTTGCACCGCAACGGCATCAAATCTACCGTCTTTGAGCGCGAGAGCAGCGCCACGGCCCGCGCCCAAGGCGGTACTCTGGATATCCATGCTGAGACCGGCCAGCAAGCGCTCATTGCCGCGGGCCTCCTCTCCGAGTTCCGAAAGCTGTCCCGCCCTGAAGGTGAGGCTACGCGCCTCATCAAGAGCGACGGGACCGTGCTGCTCGACGAGAACGAGGAACCCCCGCCGCAGCTGCAGGAGCAGTTAAATCCCGAACAAGCAAATGAGCAAGAGCCCCGCGGGCGCCCCGAGATCGACCGCCGCGACCTGAAGGACCTCTTCATCGCGGCTCTGCCTAAGGATACGATCCGCTGGGGCAAGGGTCTCGCGTCCGCGACGCCGGTGCCGGGGACCTCGCAGTGGCGCCTGAACTTCCTCGGGCAGTCGGAAAGCGCAAATGCGCAGGACGAAGACGCAGGGCCCTACGACCTCGTGCTCGGCGCCGACGGCGCGTGGTCGAAAATCCGGCCGCTACTTACCGATGTCCGGCCCCTGTACAGCGGCATCACGGCCCTCGACGTGTGGATCTCGCCGGAGAACTTGGCGAAGCGACCCGACGTAGTTAAGCTCATTGGCAGGGGGGCCTGCATGATCATGGATGAGGACCGCTTCGTGTCCATGCAGAGACACGGCGACGGCAGCGCGCGGTGCTACGCCTGCGTGCGGACGAGCAAGACGCTGGGCGGGGAGGTGCCCTCGGCGAAGGCGCTGCTGGAGCTGAGCGAGGAGGAGGCAAGCAACTTACCTGCTGGCGGGGAGGTGGACTGGCAGGACGAGAAAGTAAGGGCGCGGTTCCTGGACAAGCAATTTGGCGGCTGGGCGAAAGAGATCCGGGACGCGGTGCTGGCCCTGACGGAACAGCCCCTGCTCAGGCCGCTGTACATGCTGCCCGTTGGGCACCGATGGGAGGCGCGCCCCGGCGTGTCGCTGCTGGGCGACGCCGCGCATGTCATGACCCCGTTTGCGGGCGTGGGCGTCAATGTGGGGATGATGGACGCCAAGGAGCTTGCGGAAGGCATCGTGGGGTATGTTAACGACAACAAAAATAACAAGGGAGACGAGAAGGGGGACGAAGAGGAGTTGGCCAAGGTGCTGCGGAAGTATGAGGAGGGCATGTTCGAGCGCTCGGCTAGGGATGCCGAGTTCACCCTCAAGATGATGGAGATGGAGTTCCAGAAGGGTGGGATCGAGAAGGTGCGCGATATTATGACTGGTGTTGAACCGCCTGCTTGAATGTTTGCTGAATGGTTGAGTCAGCCAGCAAGGGAGCTTAGTAAGGGAGCTTATGTGCAGTATACCCCTGCTGCTTGGATGGTGAGAGGTGCAAGGTGTAGGATGTATGGATGGTATGGATGGCGGGCTATCTGGGTTGCGCGGCGCGGGGGAGTTTTCTATGTATGTACAATAGATACCTCGGATATATTTTAGCTCGAAGTTATTGGTTTCGTTTAATGATATCTATGCTTAATGAAAGTCCTCAAGTCTTGATTTGTTCAATACAATAGTCCGACTTGGCATTTTACGTTTTCGAGCGTTATCCTAGTCGCAAAGAGACTTAAGCCACTACTCTAAGGAAACTTTCTAGTCACTGGTAATGTCTTGGGGAGTCTATTCGAAAAAGAGGCCATGGCTGTCTAGGACCCTGATTATAATAGGGGGTGATCATATATTAGGTACTTATGAGGTACCTAACTACTTCATATGTGTGGCAGATTGAATTACCGTCGTCTGTCTACTAGGATACTAAAGCTCGACTTGGCAAAACGGTAGCTAGGTGGCTTCGAATCAGGATTGTGTGTTGCTGACAATATCGTACCAAAGGGTGTCACATAATGCTGTGTGGAAGTACCTCGGGCATAGGGGATTGGATGACGACAGCACGCTTGGCTGGGGAAATAAACTGCTGGGGTTAACAGCCTCTCGGACCTTCGAGTATTTATATATAGATCTAGATTGGTTCACAGCATTTCGGGTAGCTCGGTGGTCGGTTTGTTGTCGCACGTACCCCCCTTCTTCCGAGGCAAGGCAGGGATGGATTGTCTCTGGGGAACATACAGCGGATGTTAACGGCTGTCAGAGATCACGCATCGGTAACTTTGCATCTTGGGCCAACCTATCGGGAGGGTACTGTTCTTGGCGCGTCGGAATCTACATGGTGACTCTATTCAGACGGGCTGATAGGACAATAGGGCCTCGGTCCAAGACTAGGCATGTATAGAACGTGACGAGTTACGGCCGTCTATTTCTTATATCTGGAATGTGTGGTAGGGATAAGGTTACCAATACACAGAAACTTCAGCTTCCGGTTAGTTGCGGTACAGGAGTCCACCGCTGAGGATGGTGTAATTCTATCATACAGTAAATTAGGTAAGGAGATCCATCGTGATGGGAAAGCTGGCTGGATACGGGCAATCATAAGGGGCTAGGGGAAGCTGTTACCAAATATGCATACATGGTAACCAGTTAGATACGACGTATATTTCTACCATGCATGGCTCAGCGCGTCATATGAGGTCCGTGTTTGGGTCCTAGTCGTTTCGGTATGGAATAAACCCCAATAACCGACGAATTAGTCTCCAAGAAACAATCCAAAAGTACACTCGGCAGTCATTGTCACGATAGTTGGCTTACCCCATGGGGAAAGAGTGAACCTCGGCCCGGGACTCCGGAACGGGCTCGGTTGCTGGGACTTATAGCTTCGTCGGCACGCTCGTGACGATAAACGACGAAGCCTCACTGGTGGAAAATGTAATTCACATTGGGGACCCCAGATTCTGACCCCCACGCAATAGAACGTAAAAGATGTATAAAACCCCAAGGGCTGACTTCTGATTCCTTCCTTGAAACTAGTGTTCTTATTTTACAAGTGCCTACAAGTTACAACGAGTTATCAAGCGAACCCGACGCCATTCACGCGACTCATAGCCGACCAAGGTCCACGAAAACATGTGAAGAATTCTCCCGTTTTTAGAAATGATGCAGGGTCATGGCATCTCGGACGAGCGATCTGTTATACAATTCGGTGTTGTTAGATGGTCAAGAGATCTTGGAAGTGCACCTCGCATCGGGAGGAATGGGAATGAAACATGAGATTCGGAAGTGAGATCCCCCGGATGCGGTGCTGTGTGAGCGCCGGTGAAGACGGAGGACGCACCGAGGCCGAGCAAACAGCAAACAGTCGCGACCCTCATCCCTTACTCTAGGACATGGCGCTTCGGGGTTTGTTGAAACGGCATTCCTACCCCAGACCCAGACCCCGTCCTTCCGCTCCCTACGGCCGTCCAAGCTATGTTATAGTTTGCGGAAAGACAATCAACCCGAGACATGAAAATATGGGCATCCGATTCCGGCCCCCTTCGTCCGTGATGAGAGATGTGGAATGATGACTAGAGTGTTTTGGGCGCATATCACGAGACTTGGCGCCTTCGGAGGAACATCTAGATTCCAGCTCATGTCATCGATCGATCATTCAACTAGCTCTCATTGACGAGACACTAACCCGAGATACCGAGGAGACTTAAGCGAAGAGAAAGTAGCGGAAGGCGAAAGATGCGAGTAAGACGATGCGCATAATACGACGATTCGGAGGTTGCTACAAATTGAGGTTAATGGAATGGGTCATCGCTATGACCCATGAGCTGACCGGTTTCACGACTCAACAATAAGAGGCTACCTTGGTTGGCAAAGTGGACTGCAAACAACGCTATCACCCCCAGAGCTAGCAACGCCGACGCAGTGGTTTTCCCCAGCGCCTTTCCCCAGCACTCCCCAGTAACTCCCCAGCGCTAAGAAAAACGATACCAAGCGAAGCGGTGTTTGGAAAACTGGATCTGGAGATGAATCTGGAGACCGAAGACTGGAGTCCGGAGTCTGGATTTCGTGTTTTGATGGAGACGACACGTGAGGTCGTGAGACAAGAAATGCCTACCATTGGTCAGGTGGTCTGGAGATTAAAGGAAAATAGTGATTGGTGCTTCTTCTTGGTGAGTCCCCAATCCCGACTCCACTGTTCGTCTTTTACCCCCTTCGTCCAACCTCCGCCAGGCCTAGATTTCTGGGCCGGTACCCGGTGTTTCTGATTTCGGGTTCGCAATACCACATAGGGGGGTAGCAGTTGTCGAACTTGGCTTGCTTTTGTCCACCGACACGTGTGTCGCTTATTTTGGCTACATGTCTCCAACTCCAACGTCCTTTATTCCTAGGATTGAGGGGCCATTCCAAATCCATCCACGTCCCGAGTTGGATATGTCATACTCCCGATCTCTATAGATCTCTTTCAAGATCCTGATGTAATATTTCGCATTGAGCAAATTTTCTTGGTGCCTTATACGACGTTAGGCATGTGTAGGGGGTAGTTAGATACGTTAGTGGCGTTAGTGTTCAGCAGTAGTTTATCTAGGAGGCGAATATGAGTTAAGCTATGAATTAGTATAGACCAGTCCAGACTAGGCCTTTAGGCTCCGTCGATGTTAACGGAGATACGCTATGGTTCGCGCCTCTCATCGATCTCCAATTGTCGTAATCTCTAAATATATCAGAGCTGATGTGCGATCTGGATCTGGAGGATCGACGTTCTAGTCAGATAGTCCTGAAGCTCAACCATAATGTCGGTATTGTTCCGCAGTATCGTTGAATAGCAAAGCTAATATCGACAACAGAAATCACCCCTGTTTCTCGATAGGTCTATTAGCGCAAAGAGATGTTTTAGCTGCATGTCATTCCCGCTCCCAGATTACCAGTGCGGCGCTATAACCTCCTGTAATAGGTTCTATTCTGCAAGGACACACAATTTACCATAGCGGCATATGTAAAAAGGGGACAGTAACATCCCGTCTGATGCGCTACCACGACCTGCCTCCTGTAGATACCTTGCTATCTGTTTTTCCATCCTGCTAGCCGCGCTGACATGGTTGTAATGCATGCCGGTTATCAACCAACAAACAGCACATATGCAGTTATTTGACTCATCTGAAAAGAATCTAATGAACCAAAGAACCCCGAGATTGGAATCATATCCCGACGTACATATGTACACACAGACGTAGATAACAGAGATAGAGTGCTAGAGTAAGCGTGTATGCCATGTTGGAGGAATATCACATACCGAATACCACATGCTTACATGCCTACCAACGTGAAAGTGTATTTGGACAGCCGAACTTGGCGATGAGACTAAGCTGAAGAAAAACTAGAAAAATATCTACGAAAGCAGGCTAGAGCCAAAGCGATTAGTTTCCTCCGCATGAGGAGGAAGAAAAAAAAGTTCGAAATCATCGTCTGTCCGTGAGGGGTAAAGATTTGCGCTACCAACAAGCCATTGAGTTCAGCTCATTAGCGGAGAATTACGGAGAAACGGTTCCATTCGACCTGCCTGGTTAATTCTAGTAGCGTAGCATCTGATCGCACTGCGTTCGAATTGTACGTATTCTTCGACTCATTGCGTCTCGTACGATACATCAGATTTGGTAGTTTCTTACGCTGCATTAGATATTACGGTGATCTGTGCCCTGCAGGGATTAAGCCAAGAATAGTAACCTGGTTTATTAGGCAGCTTTCTACATACGCCATGTTCACCGAGTAGCACATTTTAGTGCGACCGTTTCCTCAGACTAATTATGTAACTTCAAGCCGGGGAATTTCTTGTCAAGTCGCTTTGAGAGATAGCGTCCTGGACCTTCGGATCCGGGCGTTTAAACCTGCAACAGATTGAGTCGGTCACGTGTAGGATCTCATCACCAAGGACCACACGTTGATCAACTTTAATAAATGGAAAAGGAGGGGACCCCGAGGGGTGTGGAGATGGAGATGGCTTCTAGGGGGTGTAAGGGGACAAAGAAGCCATGGGAGAATTTGTGGGTAAACCTCGTGGTATTCTCCAATGAATTATCTCAGTCCCTATATCATCCAGGATCTTTTTTGGAAGCGGAGCCAATCTTGAACGTGCAAAGTCCCTGCTAGTCCTTTATTTCACCGAGCTGAGGAGAACAAGCAATATACCGTTTATAGGTACTACCATAACACAAGACCAACCAAATACACCTGCTGACCTGCTACTATCTACGAAGTAGGTACGTAAGCGGCCTAACTCATTCGGCGTTGGCCACTATACACTACACAATGGAGCACAACGCCGCGTTGGTAGCAAACTACCATCGTCCACCGATCATCGACCAACAAAGATCGAGACCCCAACATCGGCCTAGTAAGGGAACAGGTGGAGGGCGCGGAGGCGAGTCTGGAGTTTGGTTTTATTCTAGCACTGCTAGGACGAATGAAGGCTAGCGGAGGAGAAGAAAGAAATAAGAAACTGGGAAAGGATTGGGGGAGAAGATGGGGAAACAGCGTAAGCGCACGAGCTAAAGACGAGATTCTAAGCGAGCTAGGCAGGATTCAGAATAAAGCCCTAAGTTAGGTCAATTCCCCGCACTTATAGAACAAGACGCCAGTGAAGCCATCGTCGTCATCGCCCGTAGTCATTCGCCCAAAGTTAACCATAACCGGCTTAAACTTTTCCTTCTCCTTTTCTTAGACCTGTTTTCCCCTCATCACGAATTAAGGTACGGTACTTCCCCCATCTCCATGTATGCACTCTTATCAGCCCCCATTAACGTACAACGACACGATGATGGGATACATGATGTAGAGACTGGAGTTCAGTCACACCTGGTTCTCACACCGCCGCTTACGGAAAGTGAGACAAGTACCCACGTATCAACGAACGGGTAGCACGATTCGGTTTTATCGTACAGAGCCTCATGCCATAGTAGCGGCATTATCTTACAGTGAGACACCCAGCTACTACATGTACTACACAAGATATGTGGCCCGGGCATGTAAGACGGACCCAATGAGCTGCCGCCTTCATACATGTATTCTGTGCTACCACACTTCACTGTTCAAGACAGGCATAGCCTATTGCGTGAAAGTACAAAAATTAAGGCGGAAGCAAAGTACCTAAGAATGTCGGATTGAAAAAACACGAGCAGAGAACAAAGGCCTTCTAGAATGCCTCGAATAACAGTTGTTCGGCCAAGCCGAGTTTCCGGCCACGAACCAGGAACAGGTATACCTAGATACCTTTAGTAGTACTTCGCTGTATACCTACCCTTGCTTCCATCAGATGATTGATTGCTCACGGGGAGGGAAAAATGCCATCACCAAACAGCAAGCCATTCCGCTCGTCATCAACCACACACACATCTTCCTGACAGCCTGCTGCCACTAGCCGCTTCCGTCGCTGCACATATCCTTGCTACTCTATAGAGCCACCATCCACCCATCCGCGCCATCGACCTCTGCCAAGATGTTCCTATGGTAGCCCACGGTGGAGTTCACCATGGCAATTCGGCCGCTTAGTGCCTTCGCCTAGCCTCTTTGCCACGGCTCACTGGCAGGATTTCGAGAGGACGACGTTAGACCGCGTATGGTTACCGGCAGCTTGAATCATCCCAGCCAGGCTAGCCGGAGCACCATGCCTGGTACCTAAGCTTCCTTCGCGTGTCGCCATCCCAGTCCATGGATGATCCCGGCACGCAACAATTCGTCCACATGGTGGGGGGTCCTTGTTCCACCATGGGGTCTCCGTCTGGGGTTTTCGCGCGAGAGCTGTGAATTGAGATTTGGTATTGGGATTGGGATCTTCGTCCTGCTTACGGGCAACACCACTACCACCACTACCACCACCTGCTTGGCTTGGTGGCGCTCTTTGTGTTAATATAAGTTGTCGGACCCTGCCCATTGTTACACTTCCATCCCATCTTGACTCTTCTCTTCCCGTCCCCTTCTCTCTTATTAAGGTCTCGCTCCTACCAGTCGCAGAGGCCCCGAATCTTACACAATCCCTCCTCTGTTGGCGGTGGACCTCAATTGTTTTCTCTTCTTATTCAATCCCTTCACCGTTGCGATTCACACTGCTACCTGTCATCCTTTGGATTGATCAACAATGTCCGAGAAGGCTCAAGCCGACGCGTGGGTGTCCCCTTCGCCTGAGCTCAATGGCGCTCATTCAGAAAGTCGAAGTACCTAATCTAACATGTTACTTGTAGTATCGAGCCTAAGGGCGTCGAGGGCAACTACCTGGAGACCGGTGTCGTTGCTGCCGAGCATGTCGACCTGAACGAGAATCTTGAGGCCAGGTGAGTAATCCGCCGTCGCGGCATCCAGGAAGCTTTTACCGGCACGGAACAGCTCCTTCGCTTATTTCGGCGCCAAGGCGGATGAGTAGGTGTGACTAACATGTGATCTTCACCCGACACAGGATCAAGAATCCTCTCAAGGGCATCCCCCGCGAGAAGCTGATGCGCGATGTCGAGGCCTTCGCCCACGAGAAGAACCTAGTCGAGTACATCCCGCTCCTGCGCAAAGGTGCGCTCGTCGCCCAGAACCCCCACGACTTCGAGGACCAGGACGGCGACGAGGCCCTGGACGAGGCCGAGAAGCTGGCTCTCAACAATGAGATCCACCACAGATGGCGCATGCCCGCGCGACTGTTCCTGACCATCGCGACCTGCTCTATCGGCGCGGCTGTTCAGGGTTGGGATCAGACGGGAAGTAACGGTGCCAACATCTTCTTCCCCGAATACTACGGCATTGGAACCAACTCCACGCGTGACCGAATAGTGAGCCTCAATCCAATTTCTGATTTTTTTCAGTGAAATAAGCTAACTCTCGTAAAGTTGGTCGGTCTCGTGAATTCTGGTCCCTACATCGGTAGTGCTCTCATTGGTTGCTGGCTCTCGGATCCCATTAACAACTGGCTCGGTCGTCGTGGTGTCATTTTCGTCTCTGCTCATTTCTGTCTCTGGCCTGTCATCGGTTCTGCTTTCTGCCACACATGGGGTCAGCAATTGGCTTGCCGTCTACTTATGGGTATTGGCATGGGTGTGAAGGCCTCGACTGTGCCTGTGTATGCCGCTGAGAACGCCCCTGCTTCGATCCGAGGTGCTCTGGTTATGTCTTGGCAGATGTGGACCGCTTTCGGTATCTTCCTTGGAACTGCCATTAACCTTGCCGTTTTCTACCACCCGCTGAACTGGAGATTGATGTTGGGCGCTCCCTTCATCCCGGCTGTCCCTCTGCTCTGCTTGATCTACCTGTGCCCCGAGTCCCCGCGTTGGTTGATGAAGAAGAACCGCTATGCCGATGCCTGGAGGTCCATGGTCAAGCTGCGGAACAACCCGATCCAAGTTGCCCGTGATATCTATTACATTCACGCCCAATTGACCATCGAGCAGGAGCTTATGAACAAGAGCAACTATCTCACTCGTTTCGTGCAGCTCTTCACCATTCCCCGTGTCCGCCGTGCCAACATTGCTGCTTTCACCGTCATGATTGCCCAGCAGATGTGCGGTATCAACATCATTGCCTTCTACTCCACCACCGTGTTCGTCGAGTCCGGATACGACCAATTCCAGGCCATGCTTTGCTCTTTCGGCTTCGGTCTTGTCAACTGGCTCTTCGCTTTCCCCGCCTTCTGGACCATCGACACCTTCGGACGACGATCTCTGCTCCTCTTCACCTTCCCCCAGATGATGTGGACTCTGCTCGCCGCCGGTCTGTGCACTCTCCTGCCCCTCGGCACTACGAGAACCGCGCTTGTCGCTCTTTTCGTTTTCCTGTTCGCCGCCTTCTACTCTCCCGGTGAAGGTCCCGTGCCTTTCACCTACAGTGCCGAGGTCTACCCTCTGTCCCACCGTGAGGTCGGTATGGGTTTCGCCGTCGCCACATGCTTGTTCTGGGCCGCCGTGCTCTCCATCACCTTCCCCTTCATCCTGGACCGACTCCAGACCGTCGGTGCTTTCGGCCTGTACGCCGGCTTCAATCTGGTGGCCGTCATCATGATCTTCTTCCTGGTGCCGGAGACGAAGCAGCGGACGCTCGAGGAACTCGACTACGTGTTCGCCGTGCCCAACCGCAAGTTCGCCCACTACCAGGTCACCAAGGCCCTACCCTGGTGGTTCAAGCGCTGGGTGTTCTTCCAGAAGAACGCCGTGCTCGAGCCCCTCTACCACAAGGATGACGACGAGCGCCCGGCTCACATTCCTGCGGAAAAGCACTAATGGGCGGCCTCGTTGCAGTTGGCGAATGAGTTACGAGAAATAGGAAAGGAAGGGTGTATGTATGTGTGTTGATAGGTGCTTGCTTGGTACATACATCATATAGTGGATGGATATATGGAAAGCGATGGATTTACGTGCACGGGCGTGTTGGACACACGACCAGAACACACGATCATTTAGATGCGGATTTGGCGAATACCCCATTTCATATGAACCTTAGATTATCTATAGGGACTCCCTATACGCGAATCTAATTTATTTCTTAAAAATGCCTCGAAAGACCCAGACGTCTGTGGACCACCGACGTTGCTTGCTACACGTGATAATATACATACCCTTATATCTCCAGAATTTCATCTCGGTCCACTCCCACCCTCCCATCGGATCGGCATGCAAGATCTGTGTTTACTATAATTGGACACCGTCGATCGTGTCCATTGGCGAGCTCGCTAATGTCCGTCGTACCCGGGAATGAACGGGGAATGAGAGCGTTGCAGACAGGGTGGTCCGTTTTGCGGCTCCGGAAGCGGGCCTCTGACCGAACATCGATCAGACGATTTTTCTTTCCCCTTACCCAGCCAGAACCAGTTGACCGATCGCTCCACAGCCCGCTGATCGCGCATCATGTGCAGAGCTATTCCTAATGAAGTTGTATTGAATTCTTAAACCAACGTTCTACGGAATGAGGGTTGGGTACCATGCAGCCTTGGCCTTTTTATTCCTGCTCCTCTCTTTCGCTGCCTCGGTGACCCTATTCACGTTAGGATTAGGAAGACAGCCATATGCTCCGTTTTGACGGCTTGTCTTATCGCACAATTCATGCTTACACTTGAGAACCTATAGAAGCCTTGTTATGCAACCCGCTGCGAGATTCGGGGCTGCTTGAATATGACAAATTGTAATACCTACCTTGAGGCCGTGGAACCACGTTCGGGGCGACCCGGCCCGTTCGAAGCCGCACCTGGGCATTCACTTTGGGAGGCAACTACACTGCTAGCGAATACATCAGTGCATTAGGTACACATTATTTACGTGCTACGGAGGGATGTTCTAGGCGGCTTGCCACTGAGAATCTGAGGCTATCAGCATTTTAAGGGCCGATACGTACTTCTAACCCAAGCCTATGGCAATGTATGCCACCCCCTCCCGAGGCCTGGTCGTATGCAGGTTTAGTGAGAAAAATGCCTCATCTACTACGGCTATCGTTTCCGTAAGGAGGGTCTAGTCGGTAGCGGAGGCGCAGCGAACGTTCTTGCGTAACCCTACATCTCATAATCCATTGGCAGGCTGAGAACGCTGAATACCTGCCTCCTACCACCTGGTAAGCAGGCCAATTTTTCTTGCATACTGTATCTTTTACTTCACCTTTATTCTGCTAGAGCAATAGGGTCGCAGTCAAACTCTTTGACGTGGAAACTCCGCTGCGGAACTTCGTTGGAATAGATGTTCTTTTCTTAGTTCATTTCCTAGTCGCTGTCACGAATCAGCACCGTACGCGTTTCTGATGCAGAGACTTGAGCTGTATACTCTTTGCTGCAGACATGCCGACGACTACAAGGTTGGTCGGATATGCTCTGTCGAGATCGAGTTCATAGCAGCCCAGGCATTTCTCGAGGAAAAACATGGCGCGGGGTTGGGACACATACTCCCTAACGACACGGGCACCTGTGTCTCGGGTCGAATTGAGAATCATAATGTTGATATCGCTTATAGGAAACCTGGACGTGCGAAGCTTTCGCAAGTTGATGAATCCGTACTATAAGGTAGCTTCCCGAATATAAAGACCCTTTTGACGCTCGGTATCGGCAGCGGTGTACCTGGTGCGCGCCACGACATCGCCCAGGCGAATGTCGTGGCCGCCTGCTATCACCTCGATCCACGTCCACGTTCTCTCACGATATATCTGCCCACGAAAGTGATAGTGGTCTCGGGGCGAGCATTGGCTCTTTATCAATTCATAAAGACACCCCTAGCGAAAGATCAGATCTACAGCTGGCTGCTCGTGACATAACATACAGAGAAAATGTACCTAATCTAGTTTGGCGCCTGGCACCACGTCGACCAGCGCTCTGAGCCGCTGCGCAAGGCAAAGTGTATTGTGAAGGATTCCGTAGGATGCAGGTGATATTATTGCATGCATCGTGGTACTGAGCCTTGCTTTACCTGTCAAATTGTCCATGCCTTAGGTACGCATGTAAGCCTTGAATTAATTCTTGGACCGCGACTATCCTGCAGGCTTTCGGCTTACAGTCCTCCTTTCGTCTGAGGTTACATGTTGAACTGCAGAAACGAGACAGGTAGTAAGCCTTGTCTATGCATTTATAAGCCATTCGTCTTCAGATAGATGCATGCAGATATTAATTGATTACCTAGTTGAAGACAGATTGATGTGAAAGTTAGGAATCTGCCTAAGCTACACGTACCTAGGAAGAGGTACATAGAAAAACCCAGCCTCCTTTTCCCCCCACCATCCTCCCTCTTTAGGGGACAGCCACAGCACCACACTTTGAGGCTGACGCTAAGGCTGACGCTAATAATCGTCATCGTATCGGGGATAGTCTAGTGCTACGCTGCTACCCCCACTTCTCCGGCTCCACTCAGAATTGCGAGCCTCTCACGTGTCGGAAGCCTTTCGAAATCTGACTCCTTAACGACTTCCTAGCATCTGGACCCCGATCACCTTCCAGTTGGACGAGTGCGTCTATCGGCTGACATACTACCTGCATCTTCAGAAGGAGATTCGTTGTGTCGAAGTTCTCCCCATTGGATTTCCCTTGTTTCAATACCGCCGGAGCGAGATACAGGCGCACACGGTCGCCTACCTCGCCCTCAAGGTCCATGGATCCTGGATCAAATTGTTGTGCTTCCTCCCCTGTACCGTACCACCATTGAACAGATGCGACCTGCTTGCTGAGTAGCAAGTCCAAGTCCAGTGCTTCGGCGATGATACTGGACATTCCGCTGACAAGCTCCTTGTCTCTGGAGGCGGAGAAAGCAGCCAAGTATCCGCAAATTTCCTTAGCCTTGTTGATGGCAAACTCTTCACGTTCCTTGCGCCCTTCTTGTTGGTCTAGTTTCATCCACTCGGCGACGAGCGTCGTCGTGTTTGCCTTCCATGTGTGGAATTTACGTCGCACTTGGATTTCGTCGGGTGTCCCAACCGAGGCATCGCCAAGGAAGGATCCTACGAATAACTTGATTAACATTCAAATTCCTCTTCAGATAGACTCAATATCAGTGATACTTACCAAGGGCTCTCCTCATATAATAGAAAGCGCCAGCGACATCCTTTCCCGCCCATCGGAACTCCCCGAAAATGTCCCGCTGCAGAAACGCCCATAAGAACGCCCGTAGTACCAGGGTTCGCCGTGGTGGAATCTGCATCCAATATTCGAATTCCTCAAAGGAGCCCATGTTATTAGGACGGAACTTGAGAATATAGTTCAAACAGGCACGGCTATCTTTGATCGATGTGGGATGACTGCTCTCGAAATGCGCCAGAATGAAATTCCGGATATTGAACCGCAGCTGTGATACCTTCTGGATCAGCTCTTGGTCGTCGAGCTGCACGAATGTCTGGCTTTCGGCTTGGAAGCGGTTGAACTCCTTGACCGTTTCCTTCCAGCGTGCACGCATGTCTCCCAGCTCTTGCTCGAGTTCCCTCTTAGCTTTTTGCTCCTCGCTTAGACGATAGTCTGCCTCCTTCAGTTGATTTTGTAGTTCTTCCAAGATGTCTCTGGGAGGAAGTTCAGGGGCGGGTTCTTGAGTATCATGCGCGACATGTTGCTCACGGAGGAGAAAGGGATTACCCTCGGCCGAGTGTTGGTTTCCCAGCACATCAGAGTGACCTCTCATGACCTCATCATAGTTGAAGGATGTCATGGTGATAGTCTAAGCTCTCATACAACCACTGAGACCACTATTCATCAAGAGCTTGGAGAGAAGGATTGCAAGCTGACGGGGTCATACCAAGCCGCTCCCGAGGAAGGGTAGAAGAGATTTTAGACATGCAGTCTCATACATGGGGCGCGGTCTTTCCACGACAGGGCTGTACCACATGTCGCAAGGCTCAATACAACCACGGCATTGAAATCATGTCATGACCGCCCGACTGTCTAGGACCGATATGAGGCAGCCAATTACTACTTTCATATCTCTTTAATATTGCTACGAGGTAGTATTGATACACCTTGAAAAGCCACATCATATTTCAATATTCCTGCAGTCAGCAATTAGAAATATGTGTTGTCGTTACAGCCTGACATCCTTCTAACAAGAGCGTTACCCCCTAGAGTCTTGGCATTGTCTACCGAAAGGGGAAAGCTATCTTTAAATATACCTTCATGGAGCCTTATCTTCTATCCCATTTAAACCTGGAGTCCCGAAACTGAACTTAGGTCTAGTCGCCAGTTGTTACCGCTGCGACCCAGCTCGGAGCGCGGTATAGCTTCTTTCGTTTCACATTGCTTCGTTTGCCACTGTCGACATGGTGTTCCTCAACAAGAAGAAGTCCAGTTACCTCGACAGCTCCGAGAAGCCCTGGTCTTTGAAGGCGCTTGTCAGCAGGATTAAGAAGAAGACCAACTCCGATTGCGACGACTTCATGGTGATAGGAATCGACTTCGGCACAACGTAAGTTTTCGAGTGACCAATATTGTAAATGTACCTCCTACTAATATTAAGGGAGTTACTCTGGTGTGGCTTGGGCTACGATCGCGGACTTCGAGAAAGATCAAATCAATCTCGTCACCAGCTGGCCGGGATCTGGTCGAGAGGAGGGTAAAGCTCCAACGGAGCTTTTCTACGAAGATGATCAAGTCATGTGGGGATACGGGATCCCCGCCGATGCCGAGCCTATTCGCTGGTTTAAGCTACTCCTACTTAAGGACGAAGATCTTCCCTCTGAGCTACGGCAAGCTGAGTATCTCCTGAGGGCGAAGAAAGTCCTCCGAGAATACAACAAAACCGCAGTAGACTTGATTGCCGACTACTTCAAGTGTTTATGGGAGCACATCATGTATACAATCAACAAAGCGCGTGGTAAGATTGTGGTTGATGGCCTGACTTTCCATGTTGTCATTACCGTTCCGGCAATCTGGAAAGGCTACGCTCGCCAGGGCATGGAAGAAGCGGCTAGGAAATCCGGAATTCTCAATTCTCGGCCGGCTGGTCGCACCACACTCACCTTCGCACCCGAGCCCGAAGCAGCAGCACTTGCAACCATTTGTGAGCCTGGCAGGACCATCGAGGAGGATGACGTTTACGTTATATGCGATGCCGGCGGTGGTACTGTAGTAAGTTATTTAGCGATTAGCTAATATTTCATGTTTCGAATGCTCACGACGGTCAACGTTAGGATCTTGTCAGCTATAAGGTCAGTGACACGGATCCCATCACTCTGCATGAAGCAGTTGTGGGAACAGGAGGTCTCTGCGGTGGTATATTTATCGATGAGATGTTTGAGAGCATATGCAAAGCTCGACTAGGGAGGCAGTGGAGCAAGCTGAGTCAGACTGGTATCAAAGAAATAATGAAAAACGAATGGGAATACGCAATCAAGCCTCAGTATAAGGCGGACGACACGAGCAAGAAAGAGTATATCGTCGCCATCCCAGCTGAAGCATTCAAGGGAGCGAGTATGAATGACGATAGCCGAAAACCCATTATTAAGGAAGGGCGTATCTACTTCTCCAGGTCTGTCACTCACCCCAAGTAGACTTCCTACCCCTATTCACCTACTGACGCAACTTTCATCTAGCTCTGATATACAGAAAGCATTCACCTCTGTGTTCTCAGAAATCGAGAAGCTGGTTGATGGTCAGATCAGTAAGGCTAAAGAGAACGGGTTGTCGGTGACGGTGAGTAGCGATGTGTCCATGCTTCGGCTATTATAAGCGACTGCAGACTAATAGAACTTAGGGAATAATACTTGTTGGCGGCCTGGGGTCGAGCCCCTATCTATACGACCATCTTGTCTCTCGGTACGAAAGAAGAAAGATCCGGGTTCTCCAATCGACTGGCATACGACCGTAAGTTATAGTGTTGTACCTTCGTGCCTGGAATCCCCTAACGTTATGTTTTAGGCGTACAGCAATCTGCCGAGGGGCAATTTTCAAGGGATTCCTAGACGGGCCTACTCAATCAACCGCCGAGGTTGCCCCAGGCGAGAAGCATCTTCCCAAGGTGAATAGTGGGATCAGTGTTGCCTCAACGATCGCGAGGCAAAGCCTGGGTCTTGTGATCGCTGAGCGTTTCGAAGCAGGCAGGCATCTCAACGAAGATAGGTACTACGACAAAGATGAAGGGTACCACTTTGCGGGCAATCAGATGCAGTGGTTTCTCGAAAAGGTCAGTTGAATCAAAGAGAAACAAATACTCGCCTAGTATGTCTAGAAGTGCTGAAGCATCATACAGGGGCAGAACGTTCCAAAATTGCAGCCCGTCAAGCGGAGCTATTATCAGCTATTCCGCTCGAAAGACGATTTTGATGAATCCGCGAACAGATTCGACTCCGAAATCTTGCAATGCGATGACGATGTGCCCCCGTCGCGGTTCAATGATAGAATCAAAAGCTTGTGCACCATCACCGTGGAGCTTGACGTTCCGTACGAGTTACTCGAGGACTTCACTAGCGCGGAGGGTAAGAGAATGAAAAGGTTCAATTTTGATGTGGAGATGGTCCCGTCAGGGGCATCCATCGACTTTGCCATCCTCTATCAAGGTATCAAGTTGGGTTCACAGAATGCTAAGATTGAATTTGAATGATCAGGATGAGCCGATGTTCTTTGGTGTTAGTCTAATGATGTCCTATCTCTAGAAATATTGGCATTTACTACTTCAGCGAGAATTAGCTACTTTTTTACGAACAATGCATTTAACACACAAGTCAATAGGGCATCTAGTATTCTGGGATAGAATCAATCTATGAATCAATTTCTAGTTTACGCTATTTCACTAAGCTAGGGCCTTCCTACCATCTAAAGGTAGCCTCATTATAGGATTTCGCGAACTCTTTCTTCAACCACTCAACGTACGGAGTAGAGAAGCCTTCAGTCTTGGCAAGTGTCTCAGAAATCGCGGTGCGCCCAGCCATCATCGCGTACTGCAGCAGGAACCTTCTCTTGATTTCCACACCAAACCGGTCCCGTCCGTATAAGCATGCTGAGGACAAAATCAAATTCGCTGTGTAACCAAATGAAACCGACGGATCGCCAAGTTTCTCATCGGCTGGGAACACCCACTGCTCATGTAGAATATACAACTTATTGGGAAGCAAAGTTGCCCTTTTAACTCGGTTCTCGTTGATAGGTGCCGTGAACCTGGGCAAGCTTTCTTTATAGACCCTCTCATCCTCGCACGACAAGGTATTGAGCAACACCTTGGCTTCCGAGAAGTAATCCATAGCGATGAGAGTCACCGACCGTTTAGCGGACAACTTGTCATATCCGACAAGTCTCACGGCATCGAAGCATTCCCAAAGCTGAGAGGTGGGAGGAGGCACTTGGAGCTCCTGTTCGGTCCACAACTCCTCCTCGATTCCTACCAGGGTCTTAAGATCCTGGCGGGATTCGTTGTTGTTTAGAAGATTGTATAAATCAAATTTCGTCTTGACAACAACGACGCTGTTCCAGCTTCTTGGGCTACCCTCCTCTGGGCGGTAGGGTTCTAGCAGGTAAAGCTGGCTGGCATCGAGGAAGATGGAGGCAATTTCGGGGTGCCAAGAGAGAATCTCATCGTTCTCGATGGTAATGCCGGCCGCTTCGAAAGCTGATTGAAGAGAAGCCATTTTCATAAAATGCTTATGAAGATTGATCTGGTTTAGGAATCTCATGGGTCTCTCGCCAGTTATATATCAATCGAAAAGTTAGGGGTCTGCTTGTCCTACTAGCCATGCCAACAAAGACATTGTCGCAGAAGTTCTATCAAACTGGCCATTGCCAGAAGCCGTGTTAGAGAGGTACGTAATGGAAATCTCTTTCTTGCCGTAGAACTTTCTTTGTGATGGGCACTGTCCTCTCTATTCTATCTCGTCGCTTTGGTGTCCATGTATTGGGGCTCCTTGTTAGAGACAAAGATAGCCATAAAGTTTCAGTTTCGAGCTCAATGCCATTGTGTGAAAATCATAGGCCGAACCATAGTTCCTGTCGTTCATCACATCGAGCGGCATTGTGTACCTAGTTGTTGAGGAGGAAGTATAGGGTAGCGATTCGTACCTCGGCATGTTAACGTCTCATTGCTAAGCGCAGCGCTAAAACCGAGTATTCCTTCCAAGGTTTCCATACAGGCAGGCTAGAGGTAGGGAATTACAGAAGGCTTATGCGCTGTAAGGCACTGTAATTACAGCGATCTATAGCGCCTGTCATTATAGCCCACCCCTGTCCAAAGGAGGTAAGTAGGCCAATCATCATAGTCATTCCTCTTTCTAGGATTGGAAGTTATCACATATCATTTAATCTGCAAAGGATAGCAGATGTGATCACTGGCGAAGCGAATATAGACGTAGGTGCATATGGATGTATTGTTGTAGGGAGTGTGCCTATAAATCGAATGTGCGCTGTCCGCGGTCGGTGCCTCATATCAATGTTACCTACCTCCGAACAGCGCATCCTGAAACCATCCATCTCACATCAACCATCTCACCCATAATTCCATCCGACCGTCTCTCCTAAGTTGACCATGTCTGTTTATGACGATACTAGCCATAATTACCGATGCTCAATCTGTGGCCTGCCTACTACCCAGCCGAGGAATTGGGCATATCGTCCACATGGTTCGCAATATGATGCCTACCTCTCCAAGGAAGGCTGTTCTAAGCTCGAGAAGCAAACTAAGTGGTGGAGTGATATTCGCTTGTTACACGACCCTGGCGACGAAGTCGACAAGCTCTGCGCGGATATTGCTATGCCCGACGCCGATAGAACGCCACTGGAGCCTGGCGCCGTGAGGGCCGACATCCAGGAGTACGAGGCTCGCTGGGTCTCAACTGGCATATTTTACTTCGTGACGGCCGGCGGCATAACGACTGTCGATATGGCTGGGCGCCATTCTGATCACGACCGTGCCTACATCCCTGCTCATGCTATTTGCATTGGGATGGCAAAGAGAGTCTTCTCGTCTACTAAATCATATCTAAGAGACATGAGGGGACTCTGGACGGCATTGAGATGGAGATATGGTATTGAACGAAAACATTCCGACTTCAACCATGGGGCAAATTACACACTGGTGGACAACGAATTCTATATGCCGTCGTGGTCATGGTGGTTCGATTCCCTCGAAGCCGAACATAACCTATTCTACAGGCTACAAATTGCATGTGCCGGTTGGCCTGGACCCTCCGATGACATTCCTCTGGTCAATTATGTGCACGTGAGTTCAGCAAATATTGCGCTTAGACGCGTCTTATGAGTTAACCTTCGGAGGTAGACTTTCGGCAGTAACCCCTTGGAGATTGAGAACCTGACCGAAAACATATTGTTGAATATCCGGGAATGTCGTCGTAATGCACCGTTGGACCGGGAAGCTGAGGCTTTCAGAGGCCGTCTCAACTCGTTGCCTGCCGAGCTATCGGACGCTATATGCGCAGAAATAAGCTCACCCCGGGATCTCCCTCGCATCACGACTCGTATCCTGCCCCAGAGCTTCTGGAAAAATCTGCTGAAAGCGCGGACAGCTCTACCTTGGCTCTGGGATATCGACCTCGATCTCATTGATACCAAGGCAGCTGAGCCGTGTCCAGGTGGGAGCGACTTCGAATGGAACTGGGAGCTACTAGTGCGGCAGCTCAGTCGCGGCGTTGATTTCGGCATCCGCGCGGACGGGCCGCGGCCGCCGCATTACCGGTACGACAGATTCAGCGAAACTAATCGATCAACAGAATGGTTCCGGACATGCACCGGCTACTCGGATGACCTCGCACATGTACCTGCGGGATTGCACAACAGGCGGCGGATCTGGCAGCTCCTAGAGGAGATGTTTGTAGGCGACCGGCTACCGCACCCGAATGAATTTCACCGTGAATCTCGCGAACACTGCCTTGTCATGCCTTGGACCAAGTCGGGCGATATTGCCGACGAACCAACATGGGTTCCGTCGATTTGGAATAAACACCTATATCGGATGATTGGGGGCCGTATCTGCGAGATAGAGAACTTGGAGTGGTTTGATAGGCCAGAGTCGCAGTATTGGCAGGCCTCTAGACAATTGGGTCAAGGTTTGGCTGAGATAGCACCGGTCGGGGAGATTTATGAGGTTCTTCGTAAGAAAGGATATCCTGTCTAAGTGGTAGGCAGGAATCTGAGTTGCGAAGGTTGGTTGGCATCGCTGTTCAGGGGCGGCTCAGGGGCGGCTCAGGGGCTGCTCCGCGGGGCATAGCAAATGGATCATTGAGGAATTCCCCACCTAACCTATAGATAGGGGTATATAAGTCTGGCAAATCTTATTGTCAGTCTAAAACGTCTCTATTGACGTATTATTCCTTTCTATTTGACTTCTCATCTTTCGAATTTTATTTAATATTTATATGAATTTTCTATGCCAGCGCGTAGTTATTAAGGAAGCTGCAGCAATGGGGGTAGTGGCGGGGTAGCAGTGGGGTTATGCCAGAGTACCTATACCCCTATAAAGACCCCTGGGATACTTGGAAGCCTTAATCATCCACTAATGCTTACAGGTACCTAGGTGCTTGCTCAACTGAGAGGCACCTAGGCGTGAGAAATTCACGCTTTGTCAGCTTCCACTGCCTCAGGCCGCTTCTGTATTCTAGCATAAAGTCCCTTCTGGAAAAAGAACCACGAATTCTCCAGCTCGAACTTTTCGGGATCAACTACACGGATCTACAAACTTGTGAGCTTAGGAAGCCTCTATAGTCATTAACGAGAGGGCGTCCTGGGGACATGTACTCACGTCATAATTGAGGACCAGAAAAGAGATCAGCTTCTTTATCTCTAGAATCCCCACGTGTTTGCCTAGACAGACACGCCTGCCAGCACCGAACTAGGGTAGCCATGTTAGTGCAAAGGGAACGATGCGAGGCAAGTAACGGAACTCACAGTTAGTACCCCCTGCTCGAGCTTATGCTTGTGGGCTTCATCTTTTTCGAGCCATCTCTCCGGCCTCCAGAACTGGGCATCTTGCCCGAATGTCGCCTTGTTACGATTCACAACGTAAGGGTTACCACCTACCACTGTTCCGCCGGGTAGATAGTACCCAAGAACAGTGACGCCACCTGCGGGCACGACACGCTCGAAAGGTAGCGCGAAGGGTGGGTGCATGCGGGCCCCTTCCTGAACACATGCATCCAAGTATGGAAGGCCGCGCACCTCGCTCCATTTCGGAAAGGGGCGCGAGAGATTTGCAGAGCGTAGTTCGTCGTATAACTTCTCTAATGTGTGTGGATAGACCAAAAGGTTGAACATAGTGGTGCGCATGAGGCTGCCCACGGAATCTGAACCGGCGATGACGTTGGAGAATGTCCAGGCGGTAGGGGCCCTGAAGTAAGTTTCAGCACAGAGCCTTTTCTTTTCATTCCAAATTTTCGAGGACTCTGGGGATGAACGTCTTACCATGGAGGTATGTTGGGGTTCCCCTTTTGGAGCTCGATGAACCTAGTTAGGAAGTCCTTCCTCCCACCAGCTTTCTTAATGTCTTCTTTGGTCTCCCCATTGGCCAGAGATTCCTGTTTTTCTTTAATAGCTTTGCCTACAAAGCCAAGTATTCCAAGCGATGCTGTCTTGCCAAGGAGGAAACGCTGGATTGTGTCCCCGATGCGGTTCTTGCGTAGAGTCCAGTCGAGCCAGGGTATTTGCGTCATCTACGACAGGTCAGCGAAGAACGTAGCCGGTATGTCCATATCATGGAGAGTGTCTCACAGGCGCTGCATCCCTCATGAAGTCGACGATTGTGCCTAACATCCGACCGACGTCTTTCCCGGTATCTAGAAATCCATACCTCTTCGAAAAGGTCATGGTGCCCATAACGTCGAACGCGAAGTACTGTAACCAATGGCCTAGATCGAAGACCTCACCGTTTGAGATGAATTTTTCGTCGAGCTTTCCGTGCATACACTCCAGGACTTCGTCAATGAGACCTTCAAAAGAAGGGGTGTTCGCAGGGGTAAACATTGGTGCTATAGGACTCTTAATCTGCTTGTGTAAATTCTCATCGGTGGTGTTGAAAACTGCGTGCAGAGCACCGCCTCCTCTCGTGTAAGGCCGAAGTGTTACATAGAAATCCCCCTTCGGTCGAGTTAGGGCCTATGACTACAACATCTTGAGAAAATAGTGCAGGGACATACTTTCGGGAAACCACTCCTCGTCGGGTAGACAGTCGGAATGGCTTCAGGGTTACTGAAGGAAACCATGTTCGGACCAATGCGCACGACCTCTCCGTATTTCTCATGTATATCTTGAAGTATGAGATGCGCACGCTTGGTCCTCACCCAGCTCACTCGCTGAAAATTGGTAATGCTTGCCAGAAAAGGTCCCGGTATGTGCCTTAAGCGCCACCATGTTCGCCAAAGGTGTAAGGATGCAGCAAGTGTCAGAGCCACACAGACAATAGAGACAAGAGTGAAGTTGTCCATGGCTTCCTTTAGGTTAGTAAGTGGTAGATTAAGATAAAAGAATCTTGAGGTCAAAATCTCCCCCGAGTTGGTCTTAACGTTATTGAAACTTAGATGGTAGGCTGCTGGTGTACCTAGAGTTATGACTTCCGATGCGGCCATCCGGAAGACTCCATACTAGACGGCGGGTCTCAAAGAAGCAAGATCTCATACGAGCAGTCGTATGATTGTGTCGGCCGACGAAAGGATCCTTCGCTCGAAAGCGATTCAATACTATGATCCATGATAATCGGGCGGCTCTGACACTATTTGGATCCTTACTCGGGTTTGTAGCTGTAGGCAGAATGTCGAGAGGTTCAGCCTAGGTAAAATAAGCCTCGACACCGAGTAAACCCTCAACGTTCGAGATCAGTATAGACTTCTAGTTCCTGTGTCATAATTGGCTGCCATATTGTCACCAAAGCCTCGTCCTCACGTAAGATGCCCAAGTAAGGTCACCGAGTTACACTGTAAATGATTTGTAGGTATGCATGACCAATAAGGATAGTCCCTTACCTCTTCATAACCGACGGTAACAACTCTAGTTGGACCGCTCGTAATGAATATTGATGCCTACGTCGTCGCCGAGACTGTAAATGTAATTAAGAAACGTTCTCAACCCGACTCAATATCACCAAAGTACTCAACGTACTCTCGGACGAGCGAGATACGATGACTAGATCTAACGCCTCACCTGCGGGTCACGTCGACGAATTCGTGGTGGCGCTATTCGGGCCACAAGTGACGCACTGGACATACGATAGCCTCTCGAACCTCCAATCTGATCTTTTGAAACACCCGAACCTCGAGTTTCTCGTTAAGAGTCTTACGGAGCTCCCATCAGTGTGGTCCTTAGTGGAGGAAGACCATACCATTCAGGGCTTCCATGGAGCTGAAAAGCTCAAAGCACTTCAAGACTTCGCGGCGGGCGGCAAGACACTAGACCCGGAGAATCTTTCCAATACTCACCTAGCACCATTGACAGTTGTATCCCATATAGTCGATTTCATTCGGTCTACCGAAAACCCGGGCACCAAAGATAGCCTAGCGCGCTTCAACGCGGCTCAGGGGTTCTGTATCGGATTTCTCTCAGCTGCGGCCCTTGCTTCGGCAGATGACTGGGATGAATTCGAACGTAACGTATCTAGCGCTATTCAACTAGCGGCATGTATAGGCATTGCTGTCGATGCGGAAGATGCCTCGCATGCGGCTCAAGATAAAGCCACGGCAATTTCCATTCACTGGAAAACTGCATCCGACAGGGCTTACTTAGAAACTTGTCTGGATCTCTTTCCTAATGTAAGCGCTTTCACAATATCTATTGCCCATCTTCGAATTCAACTTTGCTACGGGTATACGGGTAACTGCACTGCTTCACAGTTAGCTTACGTGATTGGACTACTCACATACCTATAAAACAATGTCCGGTTCACGAAACTTCTTGGAGCTTGATTGATTACCCCTGAGCTGGAATTAAGTGCTTGAGGATTCATTGCTGACTCGCGACGATAGGCATATGTATCCTGTATCACAGATGACAGGGCCCTCACCATCACATTGCCAAATGTTAATCAGGAGGCATTCTGTGCGCGCCTACGCGAGGCCAAGATAGCAACCACCATCGTCGGTCTGAATGGGTGCTACCATCACTCAAGACACACCGAAGCGGCTGACAAACTTGTTCAACTCTGCGCTGCAAACAGTAGGCTCAGGCTTCCTGATGCTGGAAAATTGCGGTTACCCCTGAGGTCGACTGCAGACGGCCATATAATCAAGACTGGCGCCCTCCACGAAATTGCCATCCAATTGATCCTCTGCAAGCGAGCCCACTGGTTCCAAACGGTAAAGCTAACATTGGGCGACCTTCCACACGATAAGGTCACATTTGTCCCCATAGGTGGCAAATCCTGCATTCCGCGCTCGCTCTCAGCTAACAAGCATAATACCAACCACGATGACGCGAGCCCATTCGAGGAAATCGCCGTCGTGGGGATGGCCTGTCGGTTCCCCCAAGCTGATAATCTGGAAGAGTTCTGGGAGCTCCTTAAGACGGGACGAACCGCGTTTGGCACTATACCCCCTGAGCGCTTTAACCCGGCAGATATTAGTCGGGAGCCCAAGTTACCCGAATATTGGGGCAATTTCCTTCGCCGCCCTGACGCCTTTGATCATAGGTTCTTCGGCATTTCTGGTCGAGAAGCCAAGTCCATGGATCCACAGCAGCGGCTGGCGCTACAAGTCGCTTATGAAGCTCTAGAGTCTTCGGGATACTGCGCCGGAGCGACTGATTCGAGGGCAACAGATGTTGGCTGCTACCTCGGCGTGGGATCTGTTGACTATGAGGATAACATCGCGTCCGACAATGCGAATGCATTTGCAGCTACGGGTATGCTGAGAGCCTTTATCAGCGGTCGTATTAGCCACTTCTTTGGGTGGACCGGCCCTTCGATTACCTTCGACACGGCCTGCTCCTCATCTGCTGTTGCTATACACACAGCCTGCAAGGTAAGCCGAAATCTAAGGAAATTTAGTAGAATCTCTGCTAATACAACGATGCAGGCGCTTTTGGGCGGCGAATGCTCCATGGCTCTGGCTGGAGGAGTCAATGTCATTACAAGCCCTACTCTGCATCAGAATCTTGCCGGCGGGGGTTTCCTAAACCCGAACGGATCCTCGAAAGCGTTTGACACTATGGCTGGTGGATACTGCCGTGGAGAGGGCGCCGGAATTCTTGTCCTGAAGCCTCTTTCGCGGGCAAAAGCCGACGGCGACACAATCTTGGGAGTAATTGCTGCCTCGGCGGTCAATCAGGGTTCTAACTGTAGCCCGATTACAGTCCCCGACTCCCGATCTCAGAGCTCGCTCTATGAACGCGTGCTTTCGACAGCACGGATAAAGCCCTCGGACGTCACTTACGTCGAGGCACATGGTACCGGTGAGAAGAAACCTGCAAATATCTAGAAATCTAGGTTCAGTTCGTAGTGCTAATACCTTCCGCAGGAACTCCCGTTGGAGATCCCATAGAGTATGAGAGCGTCCGCTTGGCACTAGCAGGTCCCTGGCGCAACGACGATCTCTTTCTAGGCTCAATCAAGGATAATATAGGCCACGCTGAAGCTGCTTCTGGTGTCGCTGCAGTTATTAAAACGCTTTTGATGATGCAGTACAAGACCGTCCCCAAGCAAGCCAGCTTCGTATCCTTGAGCCCACGTATCAAGGTCTCTCCCTCGAATAAGATTATAATACCGAAGACAACCCAACCGTGGACCGCTCAAAGACATGTTGCACTAGTGAACAATTATGGCGCCGCTGGCAGTAACGCTGCACTTATAGTTCGAGCATATTCGGATGGTCCCCTGGTTCCAACAGGAAGCCAGCCAAGTGTTCCAGACCGGGATTCTTCAACAGTCTACCCGATCCTCCTTTCCGCAAAGTCGGCAAATAGCCTCCAGGCGTATATAGATGAGTTAAAGTCGTACCTATCTAGGCATGAGACGCCTTTTGGAAGCGTCGCGTATAATCTAGCCCGAAGTCATAATTCGTCTTTTGACCATCGCTTGGCGTTTACGGCGGCCGATAAGCAGGGCCTGCTATCTGCCTTGAATAGCTCTACCGCAACGGACGGTGGGAACACGACGCGGACGGAGAAATATCCAATAGTTTTATGCTTCGGAGGCCAGACTGGCAGGAACGTTACTGTCTCCAAGCAACTATACGAGAGTTGCGATCTCCTCAGAAGCCATTTAGTGAGTATAGCGCTTGTCATGAAACTCTGACTTGGTTGGGTTATAGTGCTAACATCGAAAAAAGAACGAATGTAATACTGTTTGCCGTGCGCTCGGTCTCCCCAGCATCTTCCCCGGAATCTTCCAGGGAGACGATATTGACGACATCGTCACTCTCCACTGCATGCTTCTGTCCTTACAAATCTCTTGCGCCAAGTGCTGGATTGAATCTGGACTTGAGGTTGACACTGTATTAGGCCACAGCTTTGGACAACTCACTGCACTTTGCATTGCTGGTTCTATTTCACTGGAGGATACATTTCGTTTAGTCTCCGGCAGAGCTCGCATAATACGAGATAATTGGGACGTAGAGCGCGGCGCGATGCTGTCTGTGGAATGTGATAAAGAGGATATCGAAGCTGTGGTACGGCATTTGAATGCCACGGGCGACATTCGTGTGGACATCGCTTGTTACAATGGCCCTCGTAGCTTTGTGTTGGCTGGCGACACACGATCGATCGAGAAGGCTGCGCAGGAATGCCAGTCTTTCAAAACAACCCGGCTTCAAAACACCCATGCATACCATTCGTACGTCGCAGATGGCATATTATCTGACCTAAAAACAGTAGCCGAATCGATCACCATACGGCCGCCTCGCATCTGTGTCGAGACGTGCTCCGCTAACGGTAACTGGTCCCGCTTCACCGCGGAAGAGGTGGTAGATCATACGCGGCAACCAGTCTACTTCGCCGACGCAATTGAGAGAATTGCTGCCCGCATACCTTCAGCCGTATGGCTCGAAGCAGGGTCCGCTTCTCCGATAATTGCTATGACACGTCGCATAATACCCAAGGCTGACAGATCGGACGTTTTCATACCCATGGAACTAGGAGGTGCCAATGCGACGACGAACCTGGCCGACGCCGCTTGCAGACTGTGGAAAGCCGGATCAGCCTCGCAACATTGGCTTTTACACTCCTCTTCGGGCTATCGTTACGAGAAGATAAACCTTCCCCCTTACCAATTCGAGAAGGCAAGCCATTGGATCGAATACAAGCACAGGTCAAAAGGAGCACCTAGGCAAGATGCGAGCATTACCACCAAAGCGCCTGGCCTTGTAAGCCTACTAGATAAAAGAGGCCCCGCAGGAGAGCGTTTATTCTTGGTGGACACCTCCAATGCCGTCTTCCAGCTTGCTGGACAGGGACATGCAGTTACGGGCAAAAGCCTATGCCCGGCGTCTATGTATATCGAATTGGCAGTCAGATGTGCCATGATGCTCCCCGGAATTACGCATGCTACCAAAGCGCTGCCTCATGTTGAAGGCTTGACGATGTCCGCGCCTCTCGGGCTTGGCGTTGGTGTTCCTGTGTACCTACGTCTTCGCAATGCGGCACCTGGGGCTTGGAATTTCGCTGTCTTTAGCCGGTCGTCTGTGGATAGTGACGTGGAAACAGAGCATGCTAGGGGCCTTATAAGCTCGGTTCCCACGGACGATGCTGTAGCAAAGAGCCAGTTGAAGCTGTTGCAAAGGCTTGCCGGAGGTATCCGCACCGATCGGATTCGGAAATCACCCTCAGCTACTGGAGTAAGTGGCGCAATGGTGTACAAGTTATTCTCGGATGTCGTGGACTACGCGAATTATTATCGTGGGGTCCAAAGCTTGTCGGCAGTGGACAACGAGGCTGTCGGCCTAGTCACAGTTCCAACGGATCGGCCCCTTGGACTGGATGCTGGCATCTGCGATCCGATTTCTCTGGACAATTTTCTCCAAGTTGCAGGTATCCATGTCAATTGTTTATCGCCGCGAAAGGAAGATGAGGTCTTCATGTGTACCGCGGTGGAGGAAGTCATATTTTCTGCGTCGTTCATGACAAACAGACAAGATTCTCGTTCATGGACTGTTTACACACGTTATGAGGCAACATCGAAGTCCAATATCGCAAATGATATATTCGTTTGCGATGCTGCCTCCAAGGAATTGGTTGTAGCTGTCATGGGCGCAACCTTTAGGAGTGTCCCGTTCAGGTCTCTGGCCAGAAGTCTCACTAGGCTTAACAACATCACAACCACTGCTGTGACGAGTCTACAAAACAGTGACAGCGATAGCGATGATGCGGAAGACTCGGAATCTCACAAGGGCTATACCCCGTTAACGGAATACGAGGACGAGAAGCAACAGTCTAGGCATGCTTATTTCCCAAGCCCACAGTCTCCAACGGTAACGCCCCAGTCATTGGCGATTCAACATCAGCCGACGGAGGAGGCAGCTGGATCCTCTAACATATTACAGCAAGTACGCGACATGTTCAGCGCCATAATGGAGATGCCTGTCGAAGAGATTGAACCGTCGTCAAAACTAGACGACCTTGGCATTGACTCCTTGCTGGTGACTGAGGTCTTGGCTGAAATTCAGACTCGATTCCATATAAACATCACACAGGCGCAATTCCAGGAATGCACTGACGTGCTGGACGTTGCCCGCTTCATCCAACCTGTTGAAAAAGCTAAGACCACACAACCTGTTGAGCTGCTTAGGGCGAAACTTGAATCCATAGACGAACTCGTCAACGGCAGGTCAGCCTCTACAAGCGAGGTTAACAACTACAATGCCGGTCCCAGTGGGCAGGGCGGAAAGAATCTCGCAATCGCTAACCATGATTGCTTTGCTCAAGCGAAAGACCTCTATGACCAGTACGCGGAACAGACCGGGTTTAAGGACTTCTATACCGAGGTCTTCCCCTTGCAGTCTGAGCTCGTCGTGCAGTATGTTCTAGCAGCCTTCGCTTCCCTAGGTTGTGTAGTGCCAGATCTAGAGCCTAGTGATGAGGTGCCGACCTTCAAATTCGACCCGAGACACAATAAGGTGGTCCCTCAGTTGTACAAAGTGCTGGAGGACGCGGGCCTTGTGAAGAAAGGGGACGATGGAATTTTTCGTCGCACAGAAAAGACAATAAAGACGACCCCTGCTGCTAAACTGCATAACGATATGCTGAAGAGGTTCCCGAAGCATGCCTCTGAGACTAAGCTTCTGTATACAACAGGTCATAGGCTGGCAGAGTGCCTCTCAGGCGCCGCGGACCCCATTGCTCTGCTATTCGGAGACTCGGATGCGCGCGCACTTCTTGCAGATGTCTACACTAACGCGCCCATGTTTAAGACAGGAACTTTGGTGCTTGCCCAACACTTGGCATCGGTCTTGGAGCGATTCAAGGATGGCCGTGAGCTGAAAATTCTCGAGCTTGGTGCAGGTACAGGAGGCACAACAAAGGACGTCATCGAGAAGCTGGCGGCACTCGGACCCAAGTATAAGTTCTCTTATACTTTTACCGATCTCTCATCCTCGCTCGTCGCGGCTGCTCGACGCAAGTTTGCCAAATGGCCCTTCATGCGATACACCACACTCGACATTGAGAAGGATCCAAGCCCGCAGCACCTAGGTGCCTACGATGTCATTATCTCGACCAACTGCATCCATGCAACCAAGAGCCTCGTACATTCGGCTACTAATATTCGCAAAATGTTAAGTCCAGATGGCGTATTGTGTTTGGTAGAACTAACACGGAACCTATTTTGGTTCGATCTCGTGTTTGGTCTTCTGGAAGGCTGGTGGTTGTTCAGCGACGGCCGTGAGCACGCTCTTGCAAGTGAGCAGCGATGGGACCAGTCTTTGCGCACAGCCGGATTTAACTGGGTAGATTGGAGCAATACTTCGTCCGCTGAATCAGATATCCTGCGAGTCATCTTAGCATCACCCTACGCGGTGACTCCAGTTGTTGACACCAAGGCAGGCGACAGTAGCCCTAGCATAGATGGAGGGCTGCCGTTAAAGCAAACCATTGCTTTCAAGCAGGTGGATGGGTTGGATCTCCAGGCTGATATTTACTATCCTTCCGAAGTGGTAAACTCCGGACAGGCTCTTCCTGTAGGTGAGAACGCTAGATCCTTCTAGACAACTAAGAAATAGAGCTGACGGTACCGACTAGCTCTAATGATTCACGGCGGTGGCCATGTCATGCTGTCGAGGAACGACATTCGACCGAAGCAGACGAATACGCTCTTGCTAAGCGGCTTTCTCCCCATTAGCGTCGACTACCGGCTCTGCCCTGAAGTAACACTTCCTCAAGGACCAATGACAGATGTTGCCGACGCATTGTTATGGATTCGAACAGTCCTCCCCAAACTTACGCTCTCACGAAGCGATGTGCGTGTCAATGCAGACAAAGTTGTGGCTGTCGGCTGGTCCAGCGGCGGTCACTTAGCCATGTCCTTATCCTGGACTTCTATGGCACGCCAGATCAAACCTCCATCGGCCATTCTGGCGTTTTATTGTCCATCAGACTACGAAGATCCGTTCTGGACAAGACCCAACGTACCTGCCGGGTCCAGGACCATGAACGGAGCTACATCATACGATTTAGATGACCAGATCTGGGAGGGCATTTCCGACCGTGCCATTGTAGGCTACAACCCGCCACCCACGAAACGCGCATTAGGCGGTTGGTTAGCGCCCAGCGATCCCCGGAGTCGGTTGGCGCTATACATGAACTGGCATGGACGCGCGCTCCACGTACTTCTAGGCGGACTCGATAAAGAGACCCGAAGAGAACCGGAATCTCCGGCACCTGATGTTATTAGGGCCGTCAGTCCGCTAGCGCAGGCCCAGGCAGGTCGCTATGCCACACCGACATTCATCATCCATCCACGCGAAGACGACTTGGTTCCGTGGCAGCAAGCCGAGCGTACGTGGGAGGCATTGCGCGCGACAGGTACGGAGGCGGAATTAAGGATCGTGGAGAACGTGCCACATCTGTTCGATCTATACCCGGTACATCAGGACAATGAGGTGCTTGCGAGGACCGTCGCCGAGGGGTATGAGTTCTTGTGTAGGCATGTTGGTCTAACGTTGCGTGATTAGAGGCTGTTGCTATTGAAGAGTACCTATATTGGTTCTAGCTTGGACGAGAGTAGAGGTTGTCATTTCGACTTATAGAAGGCTCGTGGCATTAGATTTAGAACGGCATGGCGATATGGTTCGTTCGCGTTATATTTCTTGATGATTTAGATAATTTCCTAGCTGCATTGAATTTCAAATCTCAGTCAGGTAGAGTGATGGAACTTAATAATTAGGCATTACGCGTCTCGAATGCTGAATCAAACATGAATGTCATGATGTTGAGAATTCCAAGAAGGCGAAATGGTGGGGCTGGGGCTGGGGCTGGCGGACAGCGCGAAAATGGGAGAACCTCGGTATCGGGATAGGGCATTTCCCCTGTGCCGTAGGTAGGTACCAAGTACCTAACGCGGGGCACAGGCCTTCTAATGTTTTAGGTCACTCAGGTTCTGAACGTTCCAAAATTTCAATTGAACGTCGCTAATAAACACTGGACTCATCCAAAACTGGAGTCGATAAATGTGCAGTATCCAATGCTTTCAATGATGCCTGAATCTATGCCTCTTGTCTTCTAGGTATAGTGGAGATTCACAATTCTATTGTATCTCAGAAAATTTCAATTCTTTAACTGACCGGTAGCTCTCCATCGCCTGTGTGCTTGTCCTCACAATGACCCAATGCAGGCACAAAATCATTGCAAAAAAGCCAACGCGTCTCCGTCTTCAGTTTACTTGCTTTCCAACCATTGATGGTCTTTGGGAACAGAGGAATCTTGTCTCTCAGCGACAAGTCATGCGCTATCAGCACTAAGCAATTATCTGCAGCATCCAGTTCCTGGATTTTCGACACCGTATCAGTAGCCGCATCGTAGTCAGGGAACATTTGAGGCGCCACCGTGAAAAATGGCTCCTCGGCATTAGTCAGCTGTTGAAGCAGAGCACCAGGACACTGAGGCAGACTCCCCAGCGCATGGTTCAAATCGCCGGCAGGAGGCAACGGTAGGTAATCACTGGGTCGAAGTACGCCGGGGTGGTGACATGCATCGGCGCCCATAAACACGAAAGATGGCGGGTTGGTTGTGGTTCTAGCAAGGGCACACAAGTGGCCAACGGCGTGCCCCGGCGCGTCTAGGAGGTAAAAGGAGCCGTCACCGAAAAAGTCCACCGCGTCGAATCGGCCGATCTTGAGCCCCGCCTTGAAAGAAATCTCGCGGACTACACGGCCCTCAGCGTCGCTGTCAAGTACCTCCCCGTCGGGGTTGGTTGGCCAGCCTGGCCAGGAAGCATCGCGGACGCCGGGTCCAACGACCAGGTCTGTAGTGGGCGGGAACTTTGACACATCCCCGACATGGTCGAAGTGATTGTGAGACCAGATGACGGCGCCAATGTCGACACTGCGAATACCGAGGTCGTTAGTGTCGCTATCCAGGATCGATATTACGTCGGAACCAGGCGTGATGGTTGTCGTCGCTTTGATCCGCGACACAATCTTCGGGGCGCAGTTTTCCCAGTCTGGTCGGACGCCGAGGTCGAATATCACATGCTGATGGCCGTGAGAGACAAGGAAGCAGTATATGGGGGCATGAAGGCCTTTGAAGCCGTCTATTTCAGGCTGCCAGAATATGGATGGGTTCAGGTGCAACAATGTGCCACTATCATGCGTTAGCTCGCCGCTCTATGCCCCCCGAGCATGGACTGCGCGGCTTACGTATCAATAACCCTGACATCTACTGTGTATGATGAACCCGGTATCTGAAGTGCCGGCGGCAGCTTTGGTGTTCTCGAGCTGGTTACCATGTTTGGAATGAGCAGATTAATTCTAACCTAAACCACCATCAATCTGTATCAATCTCGGGGAACTGCTAATTTGTGCAATTCTTACGTTCGATCCACTGCGGCTGATTGCTATCAAGTTACTCGGTGTTGGTGCGTCTGACACAAAGATGACAGTACACGGTTATCAGCCTCTAGGTCCTATTGGAACTAGAACCAAGGTAACTCGGTTCTCAGCCCCCAATCCCGGAATAACGATACGCAGCCGCTTAACAGACTCCCAGACGACGATGGGGCTAGATTCTGTCAGATGACTGGTTCTATGGCTCCATCCAATCGCATACCTAGGTAGTCTTGCGTGATACCACTAACAAGGAGGAGTGAATCTATGTAAGCTACGCCATGGTGTCTCCAGAGGTAATAGCGCCTTGATCTCTAAAATATGCAGCACTTTCTATTGATTTAAAATGGAATCCCCGATTGCCTTACAGATGGAATTGAGTATTTTGATCTCCCTGGAAAGATAACAGCCTCTTTTTCACGACTTCGGGTTTCCTTTTTGTGAATATGACCGTCGCAACTCAAACCCCGGTTCTCCCATCTTTGGGGAAGGAACCTGTCACGGTAATTGCTGAGGGAGGCTCATCGTACTGGTGGCGTACCAGTGGTCAAGACCTCTCTAGGATGCTCCAGGAAGCCGGTTACCCCGATGAGGCGAAGCGACAGTTCCTCAACTACTTCCGGGATACCATCTGCCCGCAATTAGGGGGTAAACCCGACAGCACCTCCCTCAGGACTGCTGTGGGCTGGGATGGCAGCCCTTTCGAATACAGCTTTGAGTTCAAAGAGTCAACCAAAACCGCGGGGGTGCGGTTCGTGGTCGATCTTACTCAACTCCGTCCTGGAGACAAGATCTCCCCCCTGACCACTAAGACCACAGAAAAGGTGATCGAGTCATTAGCGGAGAAGACTCCCTTATTTGACGACAATTGGGTACGCGTTTCCAATGTTCCTATCCCCATTGTCAAGGGTCTAGAAGTCTCGATCCACGCGGCCCAAAAATTATTATTTCCTACCTTCCAAGAGAAGCTAGGACTTGTCTATCATGCAATTCGATATCACTAACCATCTACTCTCCCGACCAGCATCGCGCTCTTGCTCAATGGTTCGTCTACTCCGACGCCTCCGAAACCGAACAGAAAGCCCTTGTAGCCGCGGCAGGGTACCAGACAAACATAATCATGGGCTTTGACGTCAATCCAAAGATCCTAGACTTGGCCCCTGGATATCTCCCAGTCATGGCGAAGAGCTATTTTCCGCCGTGCTTTGTGGCTGTGGCCAAGGGCTTCACTCGTTGGCAAGCCCTCAGCCTAGGTATTCGGCAAATCCCTGATATTGGCGAGCACCCGAACATCTTACTAGCGCTAAAGCTGATCGAGGACTACGTGGCCGCCAAGCCAGAGCTTGCAAGCGGAGCCCGCGGCCTTTCTACTGACTTCGTCAAAGCAGGCAAGGCGCGCCTGAAGATCTATATGCGCTATCTTGGCGACAATTTCGACGAGGTATGGGATTACTATACGCTGGGTGGACGGATCCCCGACCTCGAAAGCGACAAGGAGATGTTTCGGGACCTGATGAAACTCTCGAGCGACTCTACCTACGCGGGCCAGAACGGAGTCTTTGACGAGAAAGATCAACGGAGGCGCGCTCTCCTGAAAACAAAGCCGACGGCCGTGTACTTTTCGCTCTCGCCTGATAAGCCGTACCCCATCCCTAAGATCTATTTCTATCCTGCGCGTGCCGCCCCTAATGACCTAGTGATCGCGCGCGGCCTGGATGAGTTCCTAACCAAGTATAAGTGGCATGATGGAGGGAAGTCGGTGGAAGAGCGAGTCCAAACCGTCTTGTAGGTTCTTCCTCATTCAGGATGTTTGCGGCTTCTAATTAATAAAACACCATAGTCCGCATCGCAAACTAGAGGACAAGCCCGGCATCTTCACTTTTATCGGTCTTGGAAGGAAAGAAGATCCCACAAAGAAGGGTCTAAGTTTGCAGGTGTACATGACTCCTGAGCTATATGAGACACCGCGTTTTTAGAACGCGGGATGGAAGCGAAATCGTGGATCTCCGTCAGTGGTAGTGGTGACTCCTAGCATCACTCCACAACAATCATTGAGTTTACTCCGCCAACATGTGTGACGAGAGTTTTCGGTGTTAGGAATACCTACCTCCTACAATGTTGTTGCGCAAGTGAACTTAAACCTATCAAATGCAACTATTCTTTTTTTCACAGTGTCTCAAATTTCTTTTACTCTACCCAAAGTACCCGGAACTGCCCCTGATGTGACTGTCTCGTCTCCTGATAGGAGTCTTCCGACATGTGTATAATTATTTTCGCGGTTTGAGTAAAGTATCGTGACAGAACGGTATCAAGTAATAGTTTTCCTGAGCTCTTGGGCAAAGATTAGATCTATTTATTCAATGATGTTCTTGTCTATTCGAAAGATGCAAACGGAAAAATTGCTCAAGTAAACGTGCTTGCTTGTGAGATACCGCGTCCTAGACCATGCCTATCTGACAAATGGCGTACTCCATGTGCAAATAGCACTGTAGCACACAGTACATTAGGTACAGGAGAACTGCATAGTGCGATACAGTATTAATAGTACATGGGGTGCTTAATCGAACCATATTCTGCGTGGTCCTGCCTCTAATTTATATATGAGGCTATTGGCTTCATCAAGTGTATGACCCGTACAACATTATAAGGTAGGTACCCCGTTAAATTCAACATCTGCAAGCTATAGCCTCTGAAAAAGGAGGCAAGCACCTTAGGGAACAGCATCCATCTCCTACAAATCATACCCAAGATTTCTATAATCAGGGGTCAATGCACTGTGTTTGCCTGTCAGTACAGCATATATTCTAGGAAATCACGAGACAGTGTTAATACTAAGCATCTTCACATACGTTGTTGTCGCAATGTCATAATAATTTGAGCTCATGAGGAATCGCTAATTTGCTAGTATTCCAGGGCAGGAGCACAGATGGCACTGTTTTCCACCCACCTAGGTATCAGCCCTGAATTCCTATTTAAATCCGGACTCTACGTAGAACTCTTCTTTTCCTCCCGCTTGACATTGCCAATATTCCTCTTCGGGGCACGCTCTCCGGTTTCTAACTTTTATCTGCAAACCGCAGCCCGAAGATTCTATAAAATTTCCATTTGGACTCAACAATGTATTCCCATCATCACCTAGCTCTCTTGTCACTGAGACCGAAGAATAGCCAAGCGCAGAAAGTCCTTACGTGAGTAATGTGGAGAGTTCTTTTCCCCCTTTAACCTGTCTTGAAAATTGTGGTCCCCAAGACATCCTTTCAACTCCCAAACTTCCTTTTAAAAAATTAATCACTAACTCTCAGTGTTACAGCGATCATGGCTCTATAGTGGGCAGGGATGGCTTCCACGGCTCTGTACTCGACATTGGCCACTTTCGTTCCCAGTCGGGGCAGCATGTTCTTGCTTCGATAGGACGTAGTCGAGCTACAGATATCCGTATCAACCTCAGCTTCATCTCAAGACTTCAATGTTGGTTCAGTATCGATCATGGCTCACGTCAAATTGCTCTTCATGACGGATCAAATACTAGAACGACCAAATTCATCGATGACAAGGGAACTGACCTTCTTTCCACGCCCCAGCGCAAGCTTATCCTCAGCGGACGTGAGAATGGAACAATCTTGATAGGCAACAGGCATAACTGCGTCATGTTTGAGTTGGTCTGGCTGAAGACAGCAGAACAAATTCCTCCTTGGATCCGAAACAGGCGAAACGCGTCCCCAGGGCGAGGATTCATCAACAGTCCTCATGCTGAAACCGTACAAGAGAACAACCTTGCAATCGTGCCACCGTCTCGGCGTAGTGATTCAATCGTTCATACAAAGTGGGGCGTTATTGGTTCTGGATCGTTTGGAGAAGTGTTCAAGGCTATGGGGAAGAATGGTGAAATAATGGCCGTTAAAGTCTGCGAGGTACCTGGAGAAAGGTACTTCAAAATGCTTCGCAATGAAGTCGACATCCTCTCTCGCCTTAACCACGTATATTAAGCAACCAATAACCTTGTTTTATATGGATTCTAACTAACGTTCTCTAGCCACATATTGTGAACTTCATCGGTTCCCAAGGCTGGGAAGAAGGAAAGCGAATCGAAATATTCATGGGTATCAAGCGAGGTAGCTTGGACTCCTTGCTAGCACACGACGCAGTACCCCCGAAGCTGGTCGGCGACCTTCCTAACGATATACCTTTTATATCGATCTTCCTCAAGCAAATGCTACAAGCATTGGACTACCTTGCGATCAAACATGTTATTCATCGCGACATCAAGCCGGAGAATATCCTCTATGAGGGCGAGAGAGATCAATTCACCTTCCAACTTGCAGACTTCGGTACTTCTCATAACGGCCATGGGGAGCCCAAGACGTTGTCAGGTACCGGCATCTATATGCCCCCTGAGATGGGAATAGATTCTCAGACATCGAAGGTGGACGTGTGGTCGTTATTCATGGTGCTGGTCTGGATACTGGACATCGATGATTTCCGTTGGAAAGCAGACACAGACTCGTTCGAATCACGAGACGCGCGCATCAGCATAACTGAACAGGCCATCAAATCGGGCTTGGGGAAGTATTGGCATATGGTGAAACTTCGGGTAGAAGACCGCGCAAGTGCCGCTCAGATGCTTCTTAAGCATTATGGTGGAGAAGGTGCCAGCACTTACTTTATTACACCTCTCACGGACGCTGGTGCTCCTCATTGATGTACCTGTACACCTCCACAAGAAGATTGTATAGATGTTTATTAGTCAAAGTGCTCCAGGCGCTTGACTTATTGTTTTCATGTTAGGTAGGTAGTCAATAAATAACCATGCGATCAGTCTGTGGTCAAATAGTGAACTGACACTCACCAGCAAGTACTCTACATTCAAATTTGTAGCGTCTAAAGCTATATTCAGAAATCTACTAACCCTATGGAGGAGTTGGTGGAAAGAAAGGGGGCAACCGCGATTAGGCTCATTGATCAAGCTCAGCCTCAATGACCCCTTGTACAGCAAGCGGTGATCTCCAGATCCGGACAAGTTTATAACCAGCAGACTTTAGTAATGCCTGCCAATGTGATTCCCGCCTCTCCACACCAGCTACCATTACCATCATAGTTAAGTCATAAGCCGTGGTGTGCGGATGAGCCAGGGTCTCAGGGGCAATATGATCATGTATGAGTAATGTACTGTATCCCGGCTTCATTGCCTCTTTCTGCATTTCAAGGATCTTACGGGCCGGTTCCTCAGACCAGTCATGGAGGACACCATGCATGTAATACGCACGTGCTCCTATAGAGAATACATGTGTCAGCGGTCTTTTTCTGTCTTGCTGCGGATGACGACATGTCTCACCTTTGATCGGCTGCGGCGTAAAGAAGTCGTAGCCTACTTTGTTAACAGCGTCCGGACACTTGGAACGCTGTACCACTTCAGGCCTGTCTTCAAGATACAGCCGGCGAGCTGTCTCTGGGTGAGCCTCACGGAATCTCTCTATGTCATGTCCAATATTGCCTCCGACGTCTACTACAAGAGGGGATTCGGCATCCGCCGTATCCAGCAGCTTATTGTGGGGGAAGATTTCGAGCCATCCAGCTTGGTTTGCCATCACGCCGCCCATTACGTGATCAAATGAAGCGCCTTCGACGGGGTGAGACTCGTAATAGTTGAACATGTCACCTTTCCAGCCCTTGGCGTACTGAAAAATGCCGTTGCTCGGATCTACGGGGTTTTTGTAGCCGTTCTGAGCAAGAAACTCAGGCAGCTTGAAGAAACACGGTGTTGTGGCATCATACCTGAGAATTTCATTTAGTATCTGAAGAGGTAATTATTCACGATTGGTTTTCGCTATGAAGAGACTTACAAGTGATTGATCCATTCCCCAAACACCGGCACCGTGAAAGAGATGGACAATTTGGTCGGCTTGAATACTCCTATTGAAGTCTCCTGAAGCACATGGTTTGCTGCTAAGTGACGGAGTAAGCGAACTAGATGGGGGGATATTTGTTTAGTCTCTGACATATCTCCGTGTGTGCGTTTCTTGATTGCGGAACACTTACAGAGGAGGGCAGAGTCACAAGACACCATTTCGGCCAATTGATCACAGGTCATTTCCACATCGCCTCTCTCATGCCACTTGTCGTAAAGCTTTAGATCTTTAGCAACCTTCAGAGCTGCTCCAAGGGCCGGCTGATAGATGTTAGCTGAGATTATGGTTGAAAAGATTGTATTTGCGTACCTGGCCCATGCAGAGCCTCGCGACAAAATCCCATGACGTCTCGAGGCGAGATACAAGGGCGTATGCAGCCAATACAGCCTGGATTCGGTCGCCGTCGTTACTAAACGAATCGGCCCCTATACTGTTTAGCGTCTGGATGAGATCCTGGGCCTGATGGTCGGTGTGCCCGTCTGGTCCATTCGAGGGAGCCATGCTGAGGTATGCAGCTAGGACGTCGATAAGCGCCCCCAATGTCACGAATTAGTTACTGCTCGTCACAGCTAAGTATTAATTAGTAGGAGTGAGTGATAGCGCCAGTGACACGCCGAATGGCATTGCTTACGGAAGACCCGAGTAAATCCGCCAGGCGCCGAGTACGGCCCTTAGGTGGCTTGCTTATTATCCAAATACTAGAACATATGATTACACATAGTCAAAGCTAAACGCAGAAGCGAGAACCAAGAAGGAGATCGCCTAAAGTCAGCAGTTATTAGGTCTAGATGAGGCTTAGACTAGGAGGTTCTGAGGAAAGGGATGTTGGAATCCTGAATTTGAAATTATTTTTACACCGCTGGGACAGCATACCCCTTAGAATACCTGTAGCTACTAGCGAATCTATGCCAAGATGTTGTTACTCATAGTTTTAAGTGCGATTATTCTATTCTCAGTTGCAATTTTGCACCGCATATTCCTTCACCCTCTAAGCAATGTGCCTGGCCCCTTTGTGGCTCGGATCAGCTCCTTGTTCTTACACGTTATCTGCTATCTTGGGATAGAGGCCAGGGTATTGCGCTATTACCATGAAAAATACAATACGAAACTCCTGCGAGTCGCGCCTAACTCTGTCTCCATCTCAGATAGTGAGGCTATCAGCGAGATCTACATCAAAGGCGGCGGGTTTCCAAAAGACGATAGATACAAAAACTTTAATCTAGGTCCTGTTGTCTCCATATTTTCGTCGCTCGATAGGGAATACCGTGATGTACGCGCTAAAGCAGTCGCGGCTCTATTCTCACCGGCACAGCTGCGAGCTGGGAGTGACCCTAGAGGCGCCATTGGTAGCTGTATAGCTGAGTTTGTGGACCAGCTTCGGGAGTCTAGGGCTGTTAATCTCGAGGCAGATCTGATGGACCTATGTGCGAAACTTTCCATCGACGTCGTGACAGGTTATCTGGTCGGCCAGAGGTACGGGGGCCTGCGCGAAAATGCACATCTGCCCGCGCGGGAACGTCTGTCACTGAAACTCAGCGCCAACCCCTTTATCTTCTCGATTGTCGCTTTCTCACGTTTCTCGCTCCTTCCACATCGCGTCTTCCAACTACTTTATGCCGCCTCTCAACGCCTCAGTGCCAATGAGAAGGTTATTGAATCCTTCGCTCAGCTCGATCGCTTTGCCAACCGAGTGATGCATGATATGAGCGGTATCACAATAGCTGCTGAGAAACAGAATGGTAGCTACTATCACGAGCGACTCGTTTCGCAAGCGGGAATTACGCATGCCGAAGCTACCGCGCAAATCAAAGCTATCGTGTTTGCGGGCGCTGATTCAACGGCAGTCATGCTTGCCACAATATTATTCCACTTAGTTCAAAACGGTGCGGCACGTAGTCGACTGTTGTACGAGGTTCGCTCCGACAAGCCGCAGGACATGCGGTTTCTACGCGCAGTTGTTAAGGAGGGACTACGTCTAGGCATGGCTAACCCAACCAGACTTACGCGCATTGTGCCATCATCAAGTCAGGGGTTGCGTGTAGGTGGTGTGCTGATCCCACCGGGTACAATAGTTGGATGTGCCGCATACAATCTCCATCACGACCCAGAGATTTTCCCTGACCCCTTTTCCTTCCGGCCAGAGAGATGGCTGGATGACGGCACGGACCGTGGTCTGCGGCGTCCTGGGATGGAGAAGAGCATGATTCCCTTTGGTGCTGGCTCACGCGCGTGTATAGGCAAGAATCTGGCACAGCAACAACTACATGACACTGTCATGGCCGTCATTGATAGTGAGGTTCTGGAAGGTGCTCGGACGTGTCAGGAGCGCATTGAGATAATTGAGTGGTTTAATGCTGACATTAAGGGTCACCGTCTCAACATCAAATGGTCATAGACATAGTTGGTACTGCCCCGAGTAGCGTAGATGTCGATATGAAATGCTCAAACTAGGATAGATCATCGAATACATTGAAGTTCGCGTCAAGAGCGAGCCATCTTGTGATGACATGTATTCAAATAGAGATTCCCAACGAATTTGCACCCACAGGACTTACCAACAAGGAAGTTGATAGCGATCTAATTCTCAACTGAATATCGTGTCTTGTTTCGTCTAGGTGTGGTGAGTATCAACAGACAGTTAGGTATGTTTCATCTGACGTTATTATCAAAACACACACCGACCATCTATCACATCGTCTGTGTTCCAGTCTAGATAGGAGTATGTGTGTATACTATTTGATTCCAAACCCGAGGACTCTAATTTAAAACCTTCCCTAGAGTTCTATTACTCTACGTTGAATTTCATCGTATTTACAATATTGGCAATCTCGCAATCGAGGAAATTGGGGTCCAAGCAATTACTCTTTTTTATTCTGAAATTGACACCAGTGAAGCCTAAGGGATGTATTGGTTACAGAAATAGAAGAGTAACATAAGTGTGTGAGTGAGAGTTATGAACGGCTATTCCGGATCCCGAATATTAGGCTGTCATACGATAGATAGGAGAAATGGATTAGAGGGATTGTACCCTTTCTCCGGAACTTACACTACACGCGTGACCTACACTTATGCGGGACCCTTTCTAAGAATATGCTCGAATAAAGGAAGAGGGCCAATGTCGGCCCGTAACTTCTGTTTAATCAGAGCCCTGGCTGAGAAGCCTCCCGGGTCACTTGGTCTGAGGCACAGCCGTCAGCCGCCTGGGTCAGATTGACCGAAAATAGGATCTTAACCGCCGCTAAATGATAGAGCTGTGATTCTCGACTCCGCAGGATCACAACGGTTCAACTCGACAAGTTGTCACACTTCCAACACGCACACCTGGCTTATTGTGTAGTTTGCTCCTTTCGTACATTGTGGACATGACTTCTTAGGTTATCCTGTACAGCTTGCATCTACCCCTGTTCTTCACCTTGAAAGTGATCTCCATCCACGTAATGGTAGGCTCAGGGCTGAACTTCAGCTTAGAGGCGGACATGTGCAGCATCTTACCACACCATCTCAGGCCCTGGGTATTCCATTTCATGCTATGGCTACCAACAGCTCTCGATCTTGCCTATATAAAGGCTGAACCTCGTGATGCTTAGACGATCCAGACAACCAAGGATAGTGGCTAGTGTGTAGCAGGGCTAGATAACTGCCAGATAAGCGGATACTTATAACCAATTTTCCCCCTTTTCCTCTCGTCCTCTTTGTTACGAGTAGATCTATTCACAAATCTAGGCTATAACGGCGGGAATTAGTCCTCAGCAGTCAATACGACCATGCGCACTATCCGCACCAGTTCGTTGCTTTTAGGAGCCGGTCTCCTTAATAGTGGTAGAATCGTGTTAGCGAGTACGGCAGATCAAGATCTCAGCCGAAGCTTCGATTATGTCATTGTCGGTGGAGGCACCGCCGGTTTGGTATTGGCAAATCGTCTCACCGAGAACAGCAGTGTGAATGTCGCTGTTATTGAAGCTGGAACTTTCCCCGAAGATGTTGTGGGTAATGTAACTCAAGTACCTGCATACGCCCCTGAGTTCGAGATCGGCGAACTAGACCTAGAGTGGAATTTTACGACCACTCCGCAAGCTGTTAGTCCTTCTTCACCCACGACCCCTACGTTAACATTACTCTAACAGGTTGATATTCAGGGGCTGGGCGGCATTAGTGTCGATTATTATCGAGCAAAAGCTGTATGTCATCTCGAACTTTGTTCTCTAAAGACCAAACAGACACTAACTTGCATATAGCTGGGCGGTTGTAGCGACATAAACTTCATGGCATACGGTCGCACTGCTAAAGGCGCCCACCAGCTGTGGGCAGACACCCTTGGTGATCAGTCGTACACATACGACAACATGGTCAAGTATTACAAGAGAACCATGAACTTCTCACCTCCAGACGCCCAGACTCGTGGAGCCAACGCAACTCCTCAGTATGATCCCGCTGATACAGCAACTGGTGGAGGACTCGATGTCACCTTTCCCTCCTACGCCCAAAGCTGGAGTACATGGGTTGCCAAGGGCTTCGCAGCTATCGGTCTCTCCCAGGTCGAGAGTTTTATTAACGGTGATCTCCTGGGACATTCTTGGCAGATGACTACCATTACCCAATCCAATGGCTTTCGCTCTTCTTCTCAAGCTGGGTATCTGCGACCTATTTTGAGCCGTCCGAACCTTACCGTCATGAACGGTACTTTCGCCGAACGAGTCATATTCAATAACCAAAAGGAAGCGACTGGTGTCCGGGTCACATCCAGAGGCAGAACCAGTACTATAACGGCTAGGAAGGAAGTCATTCTCTCGGCCGGTGTCTTCCAATCGCCGCAACTACTGATGGTATCCGGTGTTGGACCCAAAGCCCAACTTCAAAAGTTTAGTATTCCCGTTGTCGCAGACCTCGCCGGTGTAGGCCAAGGAATGATTGACCACATCACGGTGCCCGTTTCCTACCAGGTCGATGTGGTGACCGCGTCCACGCTTACTGGACCTTCTCTGGCGGAGGCTATCGCGGAGTTCAATGCACATGGCACCGGACCATTGTCCAACAACGGAGGCGACTACATTGGAATGGAGAAGGCACCAGCCGAATTCCGGGCCAATTTCTCCGCCGAGACAATCAAGCGTACGTGAAGTTCTTTGAGATTTACGCTCGTGGATCGACATTTACTGATGCTCAATAGAACTATCGGCGCTACCTGCAGACTGGCCCGAGCTGCAATACAACGTGCTGCCAGCAACGGTATCCAGCACGTCCATCGGTGGTGGCGAAGCGATACCAGGAGCGAACTACGCCAGCATGCTTGCCTCGGTCATCGCGCCGCAATCAAGGGGTAACGTATCCATAGCGTCCGCCAGCATGAGCGACCCACCACTTATCAACCCGAACATTTTCACGGCACAGGCCGACGTCGAGCTACTGCTTACCGCCTTTAAACGCGTGCGCCAAGCCCTGCAATCTTCGGCAATGGCCCCGGTCTTAATCGGGGAGGAATTCTTCCCCGGCCCGACCGTGCAAACGGATGACCAGATCCTAGACTATCTCCGAAATACCGTCCGCCCCTTTTCCCATGCCTTCGCTACCAATAAGATGGGGGTCGCATCTGACCCTAGTGCCGTCGTTAATAATCACGGCCAGGTTTATGGAGTTAAGAATTGTGAGTTTCCGAACCTGGCCCTTGATGTACGAATTTTAAAATCGAATTGTTTACTGACGGTTCTGTAGTGAGGGTTGTCGATGCATCTGCATTTCCCTTCTTACCCCCTGGACCAGCTCCCCAGATCCAAGTCTGTAAGTATCTACACATGGCTACTCTCAGATATTTCCCAAGACTGACTTGAAATAGACACACTCGCCGAGAAACTCGCTGATGACATCAAGAATAGTAACATTTATTAGAGATAGAGTGCTTTCTTCTTACTGTTTCATAGGTCTGTTTCAACACTGTCGGTCACAATAGACGTGGGAAAGATAGATAGAATTTTCTAAGGTGATAGATGGAAAATAGATTGCTGAGTTCCTAGAGTTAAGAAGAGAGAATACACTATTTGATCTTCCACGTTCATCAAGTATCTCTTAAACTGGCGCGACGCGCCACCCCTTTTTGGAAACCGTAATAGCACGTAGGCCTCGCTCGGTCCAAGAACGACCCTATCGATCCATGAGTCGGGTGCTCGCAACTTTGAAACATCAATTCAACCGACTCGTCTTCTACCCTGGAGCTGAAGAGATCCGCTGGCCTGCCAATTGACATGGACTTAGAAAACCATGATGCTAGGCATACTTTTGACAGGGGTGCGTTGTAATTATAGCGACTTATAACTTGGCATACAGCGCTATAGCTGCGGTGCGTTACAGCGCATTATCGCGTAGAAGCCTTCTGTAATTATTTTACGGGGTACCCAATCAAAACGCAGGCCGCGCGCGTGGCTCGTATTATACAATATTGTATATTCAACTTCGCTATCTTATATTGAACGCAAATCATGGCCACATGGCGTAGACGTAGCTGGGATTAGAAGTTTAAGCCGAAAATGGCATTCTACAGCCTCTTAAAATGGTCATTCCGATGTAACAATCAAGATAATGCCTTTAAATCTTAACGTTCTAGTTGGCTGGCTTTCGTCTCCGGCTAAAAGAACCTCACCGGCAGTTACACATATCAAGGATTCTCCACGGCACCCAAGACTTAATTTACATGTCTAGATTAAGTACCCATAGAGGCAAACTGTGGTCTGGTCGTTTATTTAAGAAGCCGACGGGAGCACACGCAGCATGTATCGCCACTTTCACTGCCGCACTGCACGCGAAAGACTTCGCCATGTTTTGGAGCTCTCTCATTGTCGGCGCCCTTTTGGGGCAGCATGCCTCCGCGCAAAACATGCTTCGTTTTGGCTGCTCACAGCTCACCATCGAACGCGCTGACCCTCTTGTCTCTCCTGGTCAAAACCCTGCTCCCCACACACATCAGATTATCGGAGGGAATTCGTTCAATCTTACTGTAGTGCACATGAATCCGATCGAAGGCTGTTGCTAACGTAACTCAGATGACACCGGCCGAATACGACCCGCCCAGTTTGTCCACTTGCACGACCTGCACCTACTCCGAGGACTTCAGCAACTACTGGACCGCATCATTGTACTTTAGGTCCCCTGAAAACGGAACTTTCCAGCGCGTGCCCCAGTTCGCCAACTTTGGCATCCAGCAGGATGGAGGGATGACGGTGTACTACATGCCCTACAGCGCCAAAAATGGCAAGATGACGGCATTCAAGCCCGGTTTCCGAATGATCGCAGGGGACCCCACTAACAAACAGAACATATACAAGCCCTCGATCTGCCACCGCTGCCTTGGAAATGGCGAGGGCTTCGCTCCGTGCGATAGCAAAGACACCGCCGAGCTCCCAACCAAGTACTGCCCTGGAGGCATCCGCGCTACCGTCATCTTCCCGTCCTGCTGGGATGGAAAGAATCTCGATTCACCAGACCATAAGACCCACGTTACCTACTCCAACGGCGGTGGTCTTGGTACCCCTAACTGCCCTTCTACCCACCCTGTTTCTATTCCCCAGGTCATGTACGAAATCATGTGGGACACTGGAAGGTATAAGAACACCGCTTGGTATGGAAACGGGAAGCAACCCTTCGTCTACAGCTTCGGAGACTCGTACGTCCCCCTTCCCCTCAAGTCGATTGTGTACTGGTTACTGATGTTGATGATAGCACTGGGTATGGCCAGCACGGCGACTACCTTTTTGGATGGAAGGATGATTCTTTGCAAAAGGCCATGGATGCCTTACCTCGCGGAAACTGCGCCAACGCTAACTGCGCCGTTCTTAAGATACAGTCCGCTGCGGACGCTATGAAGTGCAAGAAAGCTCAGCAGGTTGTTGAAAATGTTGGACAGGCAGGGGAGTGGATCACTGAGCTCCCGGGGGGTGTAGCAGTCAATTAATTACCAATGGTATAGCAAAGTAGTGTTGTATTATGAAGCGTACCTAGGTAGAGTTTATGTCCATATTATGTACCAGAAGCGATGCAACTCCCCGGAAGACTTGAAATAGACGAATTCAATATGGTTCTTATCTCCGCTGCTAACTCCGCTAATATCACCACGGTGTTCCAGATCCCTGTCACTAACCTATGGGTAATGTAAGTACCCATTCTAGACATATACCTGAGTCTCTCGTCTACTGCAACCTCTAGCCCAGGGTTAAAGCCTTGGGCGATGTCCTTAAGTTCCCCTAGATTTGACTTACCAATACCTAGGCACTCCTAGTTACGGCCATTTATTTAGCCCCGAACTCACTAGCATGTAGTTTATAATAGGAAAGCCCGGTCCGTTTCGCAATAGGAACTTCTGATGGCTACCTAAATGTTGAGTGCCTAGGTAGTCATAAGTGAAATAGTATTTAGTCTAGATATGCTCTTGTTAAGAGGTGGTAAAGAGAACCCATTATCACGTCACAATCTTTCCTAAGACCCTTATCAGTAGGTATATGACCTAAGTACATATCGCCGACTTGACAAATGCTTGCGGATTAAATTAGTCTTCTATTTAAGTTATAAGCTTCCAAAGTTATGAGGCTATCCTTTTGTCAAGCGAAACGATTTTAGTATTATTCTAGTTCAGTTTATTTTTCTCCTTCTTTTGCAGAGAAGCATAAACAAACGGATAGGTCAAATCCGCTACCTCCGTCATCACAAATAGGAACACCGTGAAGGGTGCCGCCGCTACTGGGTAACTTTCGGGATAGTTCACGTATCGCCAGACGAAAACTAGTTCGGCAAACACCGAACCAATCCATCTAGCGAGCCTAACATTCTCTTAGTCAGAGAAAATCAGAGGCGGAAAGCGTCATGGCCACTTACCATATGCCCCAAGAATGCCCAGAAGTATTATGTCTGGACATCAGCTGTGCCACAGAAGTTGTGCTCACCACGAGCTGATCCGTCCAGGCAAGGTAGAACCCAGCCTCATACAGGTTGTCGTACGTTTTGATAAATGTCCAAAACATGCCTAGCATCCCCACTATGCCGCCTATCAGGATGAACCCGAGGTTTTGGGCTACGAACGGGGCGTGCTTCCACTGCTCGCGGCCAAACTTCCACGTGGAGTATACGATGCCGACATCAATGACAAACCACGGGAAGAAAGAGACCACCTGAGCAGCTGAATCGGGGATCACGGCCCCGAAGAGAAATTCCCATGCTATGTTTGCGCAGCTATCAAGTCACGTTCGTGAGCCCCATGTTTCCAAAAACGGAGTAAGTCAGTTTAGGGCGAGATTTCACGTACAGGCAAACAAGCGGCATGCCATAGGACTTGTCGCGATAGGCTTGCCGAATGTAAAGGATGTATGCTGTGGTCCAGCAGAGACCTGAGGCTATGATGAGTCCATCCTGGATTTGCAGGTAGGACACGGGTGGCTGGTTCACTCGGTCAATCGGGTTGAGAGGGAGGTGGAACTCGGATAGCATCTTGTGTTGCCGTGAATCTGAGTCTTGTGGGTGAGGTACGTTTGCTTTAGGATAATGCTAGTTTCACGAAAGTCCGGAGTAAAAGCCTTTTTGATCTGTACCTGAAAAGAGTGTACAATTTCATTACGTGCTTGTTAGACATCACCACTGCAATGTTTGGCCACGTGATATATCATTGCTTATTTACTCGGTGCTGCAAATGCATATTAAATGTATGCAGTGTTCCTGTGCTTACTCACAGTCCCTACGGAGATATGCGGCCAAAAATCTCACTGGAGTTACAAATTCCATCTAATCACCTTTTTTTATATAATGCTTTCGGTGTATGGTGTATGTAGGGATGCCACCTTCGCTAGATATTATACAAGCACGGATCACATTCGCATTGAAACACCCGGGCTAATAGTGCTACCATCGTGATAGCTTCTCAGCTATTGATTACTAGCATACTTCCGGTTCCTCCGTCTAAGGTTGATAGAGAGTGGTAATATCTATTAACAACACTTTGCCACCGCTATCTACTAAGAAGTAGGTACCTAATATTAATCAATACGGCATATCTCGAACGACGAAGTTATGGAGGGCTTTATTCCCGATCAGGGTATGTCCCGAACTAGCGTTAGGGTGGCATAGCTGAAAATCTGACCAATCAAAGATCAGCGGCATTGCCGCATCTAGAAAGTTTTTATCACCTTCGTATAACCTTAAATTCCAATCCGCCTGATTGGCCGACATCCCTGCCTAACCCTATATGTGGCGTCTTCAAAGTTGCCGTCAAGTTTTGATTGGTCATCGCTTAAAACCGCTGCCCTGCATCCGCTAACACGTGAAGTATGATGTCACTCAGAGAGAGCTCGCTTCTTTTATGCTATTGTAGAAGATACATATGTGGAATCGAATACACATTTCCCGAGCTCGTCATGAGCCAGGCTAATCCACATGAAAGAGCTCAAAATGCTTTGCGCATCAACCCATGACCTGATCTGACATATATTCATTGCGACGCGTAACCAAGGCTTTAGCCACTCGTCATCTGCCTTTCCAAATACCGAAATGGCTCCAGCCATGAGAAGCCAGAGTTGGAACTGGGCTGGAATATGCGAGAGTTCGACGCGCATCAGGCAGTCTTTATAGAGGGCTGAGAAATGGGCATACGGAAGCCGCATTTGTTTCCACTGCAAGAAAACGCTGGAAGAGAAGGCGAGCAAGCCAAGACGCATAACTTCGTTAGTAGAGCCAACGTCAAACTCCATGAAAAGAAGGGGATACATGACTGAAGTCATTGTGCTCAAGAGTGTTTCTTTGGGTATTCGTGTTTTAGACTTTGCAGCAAAGTTAATTAGGAAACAGAAATTCTTCATGATTTCCCATGTCGAAGCTAGCTCGTCATTTACACCCTTGGGGAAGTCCTCACCACTGCATTGAGAATATAGTTTGTGAGACTCTGGAAACAGGGCAAATGGCTCCCAGGAAAGGTTGTCGAAGAACAACGGCCTTGACCCACAGTGGAATACCATTCCTAGATCACATCTGTATTGCGATTAAGTAGTGGTCTATAGAGAAATACTGCACGAGGCCATAATGTCACTTACCTGATTATTTCAATAATAAGTTTTGCCCTGTCCTTAAAGGTAGCCATACCTCCTCTCAAGTTGATAATCTTCTGAAGGCCCTCTAAATGATGCTTGGCGGCGGCATACTCATTCACAAGGAGTGCGTGGCCTGCAAGAGCCAAGACCACGGATGCCGTAAGAGTTGAGACCTTGGAAGAATCATCGCCTTCACGCAGCAGTCTTTCGCGAAGAATCTGGAGCGTTTTGAAAAAGTGTGGCGAAGTCTCTCCGCAAGGTGTACGGTGCAAAAGCAAGTTGAAGTAGTCATGCGTCGTGAAAATCATGGTATGGAGGTATGCCGAATCGAAGGCCAGAGGCTCAATCCATTGCCTCTTATCACCCTTGTCAAATGATATGCATGACTCCAGGGGATACAAGGCTTGTTTTGCGATGGAGGAGACTAGTTTCAAATTAGGCAATCATTCCACAGAGTGGACACAGCTGGTGTTGGTTTCAGGCGGCAAACTGTCTTACATTGCAGGACGGTGGCGACCGTGGAAGGCTCTACACTATCTGCAAGTTGGATTGTGGACAGCTCTGAACCAACCTTGGGCGGAATGGTAAAGTGGCGTGTCGTTATCAAGGGGGCACTATCCGATGAATGTGCCTGGAGTTTTACGGGATTTGATACATCCCGTAACTCCGATGCTTCTTTCTTCTTCCTCTTCGTCTGTCGTGTCTTTCCGCGATTCTTGCCCATCATAACATGTCGCCTGATGAGCTTTCGCAGATTAGGGTCGGGTTTATCGGGGCCAGTAGACACCACAAAGGGCATCCCTACAACTGTGATGAGACTTTTCCAACCGGAAATAGACTACATTCATCACTCACCTAAGCCCTGTAGGGTAGGCATGATGTCTAGCTCAGCAGGACACGGCCTGGATATGCATACATCTAGACCGCGTCGGAATGGTGGGCAATTTCGACTCGCATGGATGTCATAACACGTGGATGGGGATAGCCCAAAGGGCCAGTAGATGCAAAGGCACGGGTACGATGAGCCAGGATTGTTTACGGGAATGAGTAAAAAGTCGATGAGGAGAAGGAGTGAAGAGAGATTGGAGCACGGCGTTGGAGGATCGCATTATGTTTCCGAGCGTGAGATTGTTTGCCAATTCGGGAATAGTCTTGTATTACGAGCCGCTTGCCGTCTCTCCACCAGAGTCGGCATATTGTATGCCATTTTGGGAATAGCTCGCCCGCTCAGACTCTGCAGGTCAACGGGAGCGAGCTGATATACCCACTAAAGCCGAGAGAGAGACGGCTCGGTAGCCAATCAGACATTGACTATTGCTTAGTACATGCGCTTCGAAAAATGCTTTAAATGGAGTCAGCCAATTGGATTCAAGGGGGGTCACCAACACGGGAGGGACGCATAACGTACCACGGCCTTCCTTAAATGGATATCAATATGACCTCTTGTTATATCCGTGTCTACAGGTTATGCTACCTAGGTATTGATTCCATCTGACATCGGAATTCCACTGGAAGGTCTTGGTAACACAACGCTAGTCCCAAATTGGAATATAATATCGTCACTGTTGGATTTCCAGTCTCTCATGCGGTTCATGACCCAAGATTTCAATTTCCGGGACGAAGAGGTTTTTCTTTTCGTTCATTGCCAGAGGTAGGTGAATATAAGAGATGTCTTTCAGTCGAGCTCGCAACAAGTCCCATCCAAGTTTGGTGTCTCTATCTCAACTAGTCTCGCGACGCCACCGCCCACCATGGTTTCCTCCAAAGATCTGCCGCCTTCAACTGTCCCATTTTTCCCTAATCAATTCTTCAGGAATCAGTTTCGTTCTAAGCCTCAGTATCCACCCAAGAACACAAATCTCTCGGAGAAGGTTGCCATTATCACCGGAGGAAATACCGGACTCGGACTTGAGGCTGCCACTCAGCTGCTCTCGTACAAGCTTGGATCCTTAATCCTTGCTGTGCGATCTAACACGAAGGGAGAGGCTGCTGCTGTGAAACTAAGGGAGAAGTACCCTAAAGCAAAAATTGACGTTTGGCTACTGGACATGAGCTCTTATGAGTCTATCCAAGCATTCGCCCGTCGAGTGGATAGCCAGCTATCTCGCCTCGACATGGTGATCCTTAACGCCGGCGTAAGCAAGCTCGAATTCGGAACGGTCGCTAGCACTGGACACGAAGAAACCGTCCAAATTAACTATCTGTCTACTGTGCTACTTGCAGTTCTGCTGCTTCCTGCTCTTAAGAGCAAATCTCCACCGGGGGTACCTGGGCGATTGACCATTGTGAGCGCGGCTCTCACTCTTGTGGCTAAATTTCCAAATCGCCACGAATCGCCCCTTTTGTCCTCTTTCGATAACCCCAAGTACTGGGATCCCAATGATCAATACTGCTCGTCAAAACTCCTTATGCACTTTTTCATCTGGAAACTAGTTGATTACGTCTCGGCAGACGATGTAATCGTGAACTTGGCGGACCCCGGCTTTGTCAAGGGCACCGAGCTTGCGCGCGATGTTTCTGGTGGACAACGAGTCGGTTTGGCGGTTTTCGCATCCCTGACTGGCAGAAATAAGAAACATGGCGCCTCCACGTTTGTAGACGCAGTCTTGAACAAGGGCAAAGACTCACATGGAGGATTTATTATGAGTTGGCAGATACACCCGTAAGTTCTTAACAGCTCCGTAAATTCTCAATCTTCGCTAAGACGGATATCATCTTTAGGTTCCCTGCTTTATTGTATACATCGGAAGGCGAGCAGATTACTGAGAAACTCTGGAAAGAAACTTTGGCCGAGTTGGAGTTCGCAAATGTCCGTGGTATCATAGATTCCATGAAGGGAAACTAAGTCTCGGAGAGTTCCACTGCGGTTCAAAATTCTATTCACGATGAATACCTACTCAATTGTGACTACCTCATATCTAGGTAGCTTATGAGTTTGCCGGCGATTTTGGGTATTATCAAGCCATGCGTTTCTATGTTTTTGGCTGACTAGTCCACATATATCATTTCCCTTTTTGGGCTCATTACGTATCTTCTCAGACAACTTCCCGTTACCACTACTTAAGTAGGTATCTATTTATCTATATCAAAGCATGAATACGCCTGTTTCTTAGTATCTTAACTGTTCAAATGTCTTTGTGGGTACTCAGATATCTAAATTATACTAAATGAACCATTGGTTGGAAAGGGGTATCTAAACCTAGGCGGCACTTCTAATAGTTTACGAACCTGTGTTATAAAATGTACTAATTAGCTAAGAAATATTTCGGAACTGATCCGAACCGGTTCAATTGATGTCGTTATCTGGGCCGGCCCGGCTTATTGGGAGTGCTTGTAGGGATTGGGTACCAGCTTGGCGTATGCGGTAAGACTACGACAAGGAACAGAGTATTGGGTCACTCCATGGAGGGTCTGGAACGCTATCAATAGCCACGTATGCAGTCAGCCCTATCAAACCCCGCGAACCTGCCGAATCACACCGAAGCCAGGCAGTGAGCTTTGTAAGGACGGATAATGTGGGTATCCGGCCACGGGCCGTCAAGCTAAGTGATGAGTAACATTGCGTGCTAGACATTGGTCCCTACATGTCTCGAGATCCACGTGGGGGGTACGCCACACTGTTGGGTTCGTTAATTATGATCCTTTACATGTAGTTGGATCCTGGTTGGATCCTCCATTATCACGTTCAAGCGGTGCGACCATAATGACCCCTACGTGGTGCTCAACAGTGCGGCTCGCGTAACCATCGCTATTGAAGCTGGAATGAGTCCCCGAGGTGATCTCTAGCTGTCGCTTCCCAAACCTAGAGCACCTCGGCAGAGCTAAGTTGTGTGAGACGCTGACTGTGTCTTTTCTGAAATTGTAGGTTCTAGCCAAGCCATGGTCTGACGGCAATAGATAGGAACTCCGGGAATGAAGCTGACAACCAGCGCGGGACTATTCGTATGCACGTAAGGGATAGGCCCGTTACTCACCCGAGACACGACCACAATATGAAAGGGATCGTATGCGTAGTACGAATAACACCTTAAAGTCTCACTCTTACAACGCGTCGTCTAAATTCTTCCGTCATCTTGTCAGCATAAGGAATCGTGTTGGAAATGTGCAGTGTTAGTGCAACCTCTAGATATACTCCCAACCCAACATAGTTTCAACCTCCATCACGCATAAGTCCTACGTATCAGTCAATGATAAAGTATCTCATTAAATAATTTATCAGCTAAACATGACTAGGCAAGAGACTGTGCACAACATGATAAGAGTCTCTTGAGGTCATGTTCAATTTAAATATTTACACCCACTTAAGTATCTGTTCTATGCTCATGGCATAACAGATTAATATTTAATACTACGACACATTATATTATGAAATCCTTTGGTAACTTTGAGTGATAATCTAGAGTTAAACAACATGGCCCGCCTTCGACGGAGATGGACGGCAGAAGAAGATGCGCTTCTTCGCCGTGCTGTTGAAATTAGTAAGTTATCCACGAAGAATGTCTTAACTTGTAAGTTATATTAACTATACATAGCTACCGCACAGGGCCGCCCTCTTCTATGGCGAGACTTGGCTAAGTCTGTGCCTGGGCGATCTAATAAAGATTGTCGCCGAAGGTGGTGGAACAGCCTGGCCGATGGCACTACGAAAGGCCCTTGGTGTGAAGAAGAAGATGAACGGCTCATTGAAGCTGTTCGTAAATACGGTACAAATTGGAGCCGCGTTTCGCGTGCCATAAGGTCAAGGAACCCTGACCAATGCTCAAGTCACTGGAGCCAGGTGCTGGATCCGGCCATTAATTATTGTGACTGGACCCCAGAAGAGGTTTCTCTCACCAAGCCCAAAGTAACACTAGATCCGCCACTGACAATTCTCAGGATGCGAATCTGCTCCACGCGGTCCTCACCCATAGTACAAATTGGGCAACCATTGCAGCATCGCATGTCCCTCCCAGGACGAGGCTTGCTCTCAAGAATCGCTACTCAACCCTGCGGTTAAGGCATGAAAATGAAAACAAAAGGGACCAGAATATTAAGAAGTCCATCGAGAATTCTCCATCTAGCTTTGAGGCTGCCATGGCTGCTTGTAGAAGGGATCTCGGGTGGAACTCTCAAGTTCAAATGCATCCCACCAGTGACGTTTCAGTTGAATCAGACGAAGATGACGATGACGACGACGACGAGGATAATGAAGAAGATGATGGAGATGAAGGAAACCGCCAAGACGGAAAGGTCAGAGATGGCAGCGACACTACTTGTGTTGAAATGGGTGCTTCTCTTAGCGGAGCTACTACTGGTATCATGGACGTTCAAATGCAAGAACCAAGCGTAACCTTAGATAGCTGGACCGGATTTACCGAGAGAAGTGCCCTCCCTCCCCTCAACACTTTTCACCATGGGCCTCCGCACATGCCCATAGACAGTTGGGCTAGTGAGATGGCAAACCCAACGCAGTATGAAGGTCTATTGGATTTAACAACCGGAGAAAATTATTTATGTGGAATGGATGATCCCAGTGTAATGGGTACAGGATTACCGTATAAATCGTACGGTATGTGGTCCTCCCTCCAACTACTATGATACGCGGACAGGTGCAGTCCCGCTGATCTAAGCGCAGTTACGACACCCACAGATATTACTTTCTCTGACCCTATGGGGTTCCACGGCTTAACCCGGACCATTCATGTGGACCCGTCTATTGCCAGTGACATAGCGAGAAGTGAAACAAGTCCTCCACCAAGCTCAAGAGACACACCCCCGCTTATAACCATAGGAAATAGTACAAGCACGACCCTCAGGACGAGCATATCAGGATGGGGTAACCATTCAGCAAACTACCAGGTATGCGTCAACATGACTTGCAGTGGTGCACAGATAGAATCGGTGATGGTTGGCCTCGCTGGCTTAGGGACATGTACTACTATGAAGATTGACATTAAAGAGGATAGCTAGTTATAGATATCTACTATCTACATCTATAGACTTAATAGACATCATGGAGACAAGCTCCAGTAATAATCAACGTATGTGAAGTCTATGTACAGTCTTGTCTCAGAAGCGAGCTTCGCAAGTATTTACATTTGATAACCATCCCAGCAATGCATCGTGAAACCTGTCTGGTTCTTGGATCTGAGGTGCGTGTCCCAAGTTAGGGAATTCGATCAGATCTGCATTTGGCATGGCCGCGACAGCCTGCTTCCCCAACACATCATAATGTCCTAATTTAGCCTGGACCTCCGGTGGGCTCCATTGCTTTCCCAGTGCCGTGTTATCCTTATCCCCTACTATCAGGAGAGTCCGCGGCTTCAGTAAACCAAATTCGTACACCACCGGGTCGCTGAGCGCCATATCGGTGACAAGCGCCTGGTTGAAGGCGAATGCGGATGCCGCGCTCCCTTTGTAGATGTTTACCAACATTTTGACCCAGACATCGTAGGAATCATTCCAATGGCCCACATAGTAGGTAAATTGCTCGTATTCCCGGATTGAATTGTAGCTGCTTGAAGCCTCTATAGCGTTCAGAGTATCGATGCTCTTGTATGGTACGCCGAGAGCCCTCCAATCCTCCAGTCCAATGGGGTCTACCAGGACCAGCCTATCGATGACATCGGGGAACATCAAGCCAAAACGTATAGACGTCATGCCTCCTAGTGAGTGTCCAATCACTGTCACATTCTCAATATCAAGCGCCTGTAGCAGGTTCTTCGTGTTGTACGATAACTGCTGCAGAGTGTATTGGTACGACTGCGGTTTTGATGACTTGCAGAAGCCAACTTGATCTGGTAGAATAACCCTATAACCTATGTCGGCGAGTTTTCGGGCGGTAGCCTCCCATGTAGGCCCACAGAAATTCTTCCCGTGCAAGCACACGGCGACCTTGCCGTTCGGCTTAGCTGTCGGCGCAACATCCATGAAGGCCATCTCGACATCTTGAAGTTGCGAGTTGAAGCTATACGTCTTCAGGGGAAACGGGTACGTGAAATTTGAGCCATTAAGGTCACCGTCGGACGGCACACTTCTTATCGACCCTGTGTCTTGGGCTGTTACACGTTGGGTAGACGTGATGTGTCCTACCAGGACAGTTGTTACGAGAGTAAGGATTTTCATATTTTCGCCAGTGCTGTAAAACTCAATAGCACATGTTAAAATCCTTCAATCTCTACTAGTTAAATGACTACTGCTGATGCTAATAAGAACATGGCATTGTGACCTTTGCTCGTGTGCTCAGAATTCATCCACGGTGTTGTCAACGGCGCTGAGGTAGAATTAAGATAACATCTCCGAATTTGGTAGCATATACATCGAGTAGCCAGTAAAGTTCAGTGTTCTCCAATGTACCCCATTAACACGATCCATGTAGGTGATCTCCAACCCCTCATTGCATCTAGATCCGGTGGATCAGCCGCGATCCGAATATCGATAATGCGCCGAACTCCTTGTTGTCTCCATGTCTTGTGCGGTCGGGCAGTTATGTAGGACAGATGCTTAATGGCGGTATAACGCATGCCACGTATCTAGAGCACTGTAACGGTAAATAGTTTCAGAATTTGGGCATATTTTCTCCTCTAAGTTCAACAGTATGGCATTATGTGAAGAATATCGTCGACAGCTAGCAGTCCTTGCGAGGAATGCAGAAAGTTAACAACTAATAACGAATCCAGTTCACTTGATATTCAGCAAGTAAGCCAATTTCAATCTTCACAGATGCCGGCGTGACACGATATTTGAATGCGCATTCGGTATTCGAGTAAACGAACCTGTCGTGCCATCGACCAACTTACTATATCCGTGTCGGCCACCAACGGGGTAGACGCGCGTTGATCTTGGCCGGCCTAGACACTGGTAGAGTCGCAGCGGAGATATCGCTTGGTTGAGAATCCAGCTTCCAGATTGCGTTATATATCCGATGTAACCTTCGATCTCCAACATTTGAGGATACCATATTCTATCGAGGGTTTTATAAATGGCGACAGCTATGTGCTTTGTCGACTATGGGAAATAGATTTTCAGCCGTCTTCATTGAGCCCATATCTTAGCCGCAGCTTCAAGCAGCAGATCGACATATGAACCAGGTACATTTCCGATAGATTTAAATTGCTGTGCATGGCTTCGGTCTTCGGAAGAAACCGACTAGTAGTAACGTATGTATACAATAGTGGTTACTTCCACGGTGTGGAGGACCTTAAACAATAAGTCCCGAACAAAGTAGACGAATGAGCTATCGTATATGATGTTATAATCATCCAATGAGACTCCATCTCATCCCGTCCATGACCTCAATGTAGCCTTTGCTGTTGAAGTTGAATTATATAGTAATTACTAAGTGGGTAGACCTCCACATCTACCTCACCTTCCCCTCCTCGGGCTCCAAATGGCCTTTTATAAGCATTACAATGGCGCTGGTGTTCGCTCTAGACGTCCGATGGCGGCCAACGCGATTTTAGGACATGTGTATTGATATCGGCATCGGCGACTCGAGCTTTAGCTCTCCCGGGTTGGGCAGCTCGGTAGATCTAATATTGAATATTCGCTTCTAGAGCTGGGCAACAAGGTTACCGGTAGTCATAAGGTGACGAAGCTTTCCATCTCCGCCAATGGAAAGAGAGAGTGCAATTCCAATGCGACACTAAGACCCGTGCTCTGGCAAGATGTCTGTTCATGTCTATTACCAATTCAGGAACTTGATATCTATATTTGATGAATATAGTAAGACTGGTATCCCTCAACTGCCTGAGCCTGGTTCCAAGATGTCTCTTTTGAGTTGTTAATTTTATAATGAACTATGAGACGGGAGAAAACCTGAGAACGAGCATCGCATATAACTGGGCAGTTTATGAGACACCCCTGGATGTTGCCAGGAATCCTCTTGCGAATTTATGCATTTTAACACCAGAGGTATGGAAAGCCTACCTATGGAGAGCAATGTTGTCGACATAGAGGTTCCTTGCATTGTCTTCTTCGTTTTAACCCCCCTGTTCCTGGGTATACGAATCGCGTCTCGGCTGAAAACCGGCTCTGGTCTAGGGTGGGATGACTGCACAATTATGGTATCTTGGGTATGTTCAACTCGTGTGGGCGGAACCAGAATCCTTGCCCCTGCTAACTCCTTCCCCCCTGAAGACATTTGCTCAAATAGTCTCGAGCCTCTTGATCGCTGCCTGCATGCATGGCTTTGGGCAACATATTTATAATATTTCACCTCAAGAACAAAAGATGACACTCAAGGTAACCATGTACCATTAGTGCGGCTCCCCTTAAACGAGATAGTGAGCTGATACAGAAAAGCTCTACTACGTCGCACAAGCATTTTATAAGCTCACCTTAAACCTGACTAAGGCGTCCATCCTCCTATTGTACCTTCGCATTTTCCTCCAACGATGGTTTCGGAGGTCGTGTTACATCCTACTAGGAATCATTTTGAGCTACATGGTGGCAACAGCTGCTTCATCTATTTGGCAGTGTACTCCAATCCCCAGAGCTTGGGATAAGTCCATACCAGGAACATGCATCAGCATCACTGGGAACTGGTATGCGAACGCAGGTTTCTCGATCGCTACGGACATTGCAGTCCTAGTGCTTCCTATGCAGCCCATCTACCAATCTAGTCTGCCGACGAAGCAGAAATGGGCGCTGATAATTGTGTTCGCTTTGGGAATTTTGTAAGTTTTAAAGACTTCATTACCACCTAGGTACATTGAATGTGTATCATATCTCCTTATGAGGTACATCGGGAAATGGCGATATATGGCTTGGACTGACCGCGTACTAGCGTCACCATAACAAGCATCCTGCGTATGCAGACGCTGAATTTCTCTTCGACGAGCGACGACCCCACTTATGATGTTGCATCATCGACTTGGACCGTCATTGAGGAGAACGTCGCCATCATCTGCGCGTGCCTACCTATGTGTAAAGGGCCGCTTAACTGGATGTTCCCATCGATTTTCGCTCCGACTTCGAGGCGTGCCTCCAGCGGCTACAAGCCGAGCCAACACACAGCCAATTCCAACCGGAACTATTGGGCACCGATTCGTGGGGACAGCGAGATGTTGAGCACGCGCGTGACGTCGGTCCAGGGCCGGAAGCACTCTAATGCTAACAACAGTGAGGTATATATGCTGGAAATAACAAGCTCAGCGGAACGTTGTAGTGATGTTGAGGATGTCCGGGGCATTCGGAAAGTTATAGAATATGATATCACGGTACACACGTCAGGTGAAAGCAAAGAGACCGTTTAGGAAGCGGGATTTCCAAGGCCAAGTAATATTGAGTTGAATAAATATACATGAATTATGATTGCTGGGGTTCGAAGTGAAGATATATACGGTACCTAGGTAGACAGTATCATTACTCTTATTAGAGAAAAGGGGTGACCCCTTTTTTATCCTTTTAAATGGAGACCCCCGCATTGTGTTACCAGGAATTATGTTGACCCGCAAAATGACGTACAATCCCTGTACATCGAAGTACCTAAGTATCTCGGAATAGCTCGAATGGAACATTGGAACATTTGAACATTGAAGATCCAATCGTCAGTTCGAATTGCTGACTCTCATTCATCCAAGTCCAGCAAAACACCCATTGCGCATCATTGCGCATCGTTGCCCACGATGAAGCCCCTACGCCCCCTGCCGACCAATGCAATATTCAAGCCTCTTGCGCCTCGTCCATGTCATCGCCCAAGTTGCCTGCGTGTCAATCCCCAACAATGCCGAACATTCCAACTACTCCGTCGTCGGTCGCATCACCGGGCCATTGAGAGTCTTAACATCAACCGCATACGCAGAGATGCCTATGACTACTACACCCGACGGCAGATATTTTTGTTATGCGGCGCGTTAACGGGTGTAGCTGGCATCTGCTACACCTTGTATCTAATTTACCTGAAGCTCGACAAACCGAAGAAGTTCGACAGCGGGCTGCCCAAAAATCTGGATCCTTTTAGTAGCGAGGCTGGCTCGACGCGCAAAACGGTTATCCACGACCGAGACGGGACGGAACTTGTCCCGACGGGGAATAGCACCGTGCCGACATTCCCGCGCATTCTTGACCTCGCGGTCGGCGCCGAGGGAGGGCAAGAGAAGATCAACGGTGTGGAATACACCTTGGTCGGACTAGGCGTAAGGACGGTGAGCTTCTTGGGAATCCAAGTGTACATGGTGGGATACTACATCGCGACACAAGATATTGCCGCGATACAATCTCGCCTGATCAAGGAGATCAATCCCATCGCGACGACACTGGTGTCGAATGAGAAGGACGAGTTGCGCAAGGCCTTGCTAGATCCTGAGCGAGGCGAAAAGCTGTGGAATGATATTCTACTGGAGGTTCGACCGCGCTCCCTGTTTAGAGTCGTGCCTACGAGGGATACGGATTTCCATCACTTGAGGGATGGGTTTGTGCGGGCAATTACGGCAAGGTCGCAAAGCAACAGCCGCGACTATGGCGACGAGGCTTTCGGGGAGGCGATGAAGGAGTTCCGAAGTCTATTCAACCGGGGCAAGGTGCCAAAGGGACGAGAGCTGCTCCTACTTCGAGATGCTGCCGGACAGCTGACCATCACATTTGATGACGGAAAGACTGGCACGGGCACGATCGGGCGCGTTTCCGAAGAACGATTATCCCGACTATTGTGGCTCAACTACCTGGCTGGTAGCAAAGTTGCGTCTGAGCCGGCGAGGAAGAACATTGTCGAGGGCATCATGGAATTTGTCGAGAGACCGGTAGGCACGGTCGCCACACAGGTGCTATGACGCATATGCCGAAATCACTTATAACTGGCGAATGTGCGCTCTAAGCCCTGAGCGGGTGTACATTAGTGTATATTACGCAGCATTCCATTCACTACTGTGTCGTCTAGCGAGAGCATCATGATCATGTCAATTTGCTCATTATTGTTACCCACCAAGTGTCTTCTTCGGTAATGCACGAGGCCCGGGTGATTCGAACATGTTGCTTGGCCGGATATACTAGGCTAAAGATCCGAATGCGACGATATCGTATTCACCTCCACGATCCGAGATGCTTGGCTCTGTTTCATGGTAAGAAAGGGCAAGTCATTGCTTGCCGGAGTTACTGGCAGTGAGATAGACGTGGCACATTCAGATACTGGCGAAGAATACCAGAGCCAAGGGTCCGTTGTCGAAGAGCAACCGCCTTGGCTGTATAAGTGCAAATTAAATGGTCACGTCGCAATGGATGTACATGCAACCATCTGTCAGTGAAACCAGGAAACTTCGAAAGACTAATCGAGTATACCTATCTAAGACCTCTTCGCTTTCGATTGTAACCTTTGCCGGCGATCAGTTTACTTATAGGCAGTAGTCTTTAAAAGCTCATTCTTAATAACTCTGCTACTTATTTCTAGCGCACTTGACCGTGCCAACATCATCGATGCCAGATTTATCCCACCAACCTTCATGTAGCCAGCAACATGTTGGGTACAGCGGGCACCGTCGGTGTCATCATCGTCCCAATCGTGCTGATCGCTATCATCCTAGCTATGTGGTACTGTCCATTTCGGCGCACAAGCCCTTCTCCTCCAGGCGCAGCGGCCACCAACGGTGATACAGCCGGTACCGATACCGCGGGCGTTGACACCACAATCAGCCCTTGCAGTGTGCCTTCATACGAACTGCAGACGCATCGTTCATCTAGGCTTTCTCGAATCTCGGAAGAGGGAGGGCATGTCAACCATACGATAGTCAATGGGTGACTACTTCTCGCCTAGGGCGTGGAGAGTCTTGGAGATCCCAAGGATCTGGTTGTTCTGCGTTCGCAATCCGCGCGAATCTCATTTCAGAGTCGCTATTAACTTGCTCTCCGAATTACATACGATTTTGAATTTCTAGTACGTAATGGGTTACAGATCTTTATTTATTCATGCTAATACTCTATATAGAGTCCTGTTCGCCGCTCTGATCAAGCAGAGTACCTCCAACAAGTATGGCGTAACCTAAAAGGGTCAACATTCTCAGGCGGGGAGAGCCACACATCAACGTTTTCAAAGAACCCTGTTTACCAGGGCGATCAGTTATCCATGTCCGAAAGGTCATTACCTTGTCAGCTCGAGGAGCAAATAGATCCAGAGTCTATGCCTCCGATTATACGTTCAATGATTAATGCCAACATAGTTTTGGAAGGGTTGGATTTCATAATGGTCTCATCAAAGTCTTTGAGCGATTATTATTCCACATTGAAGGATTGACGGCATCCGCGATGGTTCCCTAAGGTTGTTGGGGCGAAACACCGCGAATAGCCTTCTCCGGAGTTCTATATGTCGTCGGCTTTCTAGATTTGCCTAATATGATTGGTGCGCTGGGGGATCACAAGGAGTGGGAAAGGGGGTTACAGCCAACTCTCAATTTTGATCGATACGAGATAATGCATTGTAGATCTGAATTACACGGCAGTTCAAGAGAAAATAGCAAGAAAGCTATTATAATAATACGAGACGTATAGGGGTGGTGCTTTGGTCTCCATAGGGGTGTATGTCTCCGAATAGTAACCGGATCCACTCATGATGATTGACTCGGAGACATCAAGATACACCTTTTCAGATCTATTTAAATCCCGGTGCCCAGAATAAATCGTAGGAACTCAAGTCTGGAAACTTTAACGTATTTATTTGCGGCGCACTAATGAGCTTGACAATAGTGGCACCGGCCTATCACGGGCTTAATCGACGAATGTCTATATGCCATCGCTTGCTCTTCCTTCAATCCACATCATTGAAAGGTATACCATATCTTCGAACTCTAGGAATAACGCACTTATCGACCCCTATGGCATAGCTCTCGAGGAGTACCTCGATTAACTGTCCAATAGCAAACTCCAAGTGGGCTTTGTCCTCCGCAATTCATTCACAGCTTCGATGAAGGTCCATCTAGTCATAGAGCGCCGGCTTCGGCGAGCAGACTCTTGAGTTCACCGGACTTGGCCTGCAGGTCGGAGTTGCCACCAATGTGCTTCTTGCCGATGAAGATGTTGGGAACAGTGCTCTGTTTTGTGATGTCGTATAGCGCGGCTTGGATGGCAGATCCATCGGGCTCCTCGTCCAGCTCCACCAGCTTGTACTTGGCACCTAGGCTGTCGAGGAGCCGCTTCGAAGCCGAGCAGTAGGGGCAGTACGTCTTGGAGAATACGGCTGCGCAAAGGAGTCCCTGTTAGCCGAGGCCTTTGTTATCGTTGGAGGGGGGTTAAGAAGGGCAGGTGGATGCGCATTGGTGGCGAGTATGCTGCAGTTGGCTCGCAAGTAATGCGCGTATGGTATATGGCATACATGTATGGCAAATGGCATGGGTAGGTACTTACCAACGGCATTCTCGTCGATGATGCTCTGCGCTTTGGTTCTTGCGTCAGCCATGGCTTGCAGTGTTGGCGATGAGAAGAAACGACGGATAAGGAACATGAAAGGTTGTAGGAATCAACAACTATCGCAAAAGCCGCAGTACGAGATGGTGGGGTTGTGTCAGGCTTTATAGTAACACCTGTTTCAGTAGGTAGGCGTATGATATGGCGAATTGTATTTGTCAGGATGCAATTTACACCATTGTCCCGTTTTGCTGCTACGGATGTCGTCAGTGGGGCCTTACTGAGACGCCGAAGCCGAAGCGGGAATTAGAACTGAATGGCGGGTAGAAGGGGTACATGTAGGTACCTCTGTAATTGCGTGCTTGCCCGGGTGCTGACTTATCATGACGATGGGCGACCCCACTTCCGAAGCCCGGCGAGAGGCAACAATTCACACGGCAATGTCAATTGAAATTATCACTCAAGCGGGGTTGAGTGGCTGCTTCAGCTGAGAGAGCGTTAGATATACGTGTAACCTCATTTCCGCAATCTGAATGTCATGCGTTCGATTATTCTTACACACACCGAACTTTGTGCATTCTGACTTGTAAATTTCTTATTTGTAACCTATTTCTATTTTTTGTTTTGGAAAGTTCTTGATCACTATATTGTAAGGTAGTCCGATATATGTATCCCAGTACAAGAGGCGTATCTAATCAAGTATGAGAAACTACTTACCTACAAAAGAAAATTGTCCCAAAGGTGCGGAAACCCGGCATATTGGAAAAATTCCCTGTTAAATCTCCTAAATGTACTGAATATTGTTTCATTCAAACCTGACATGGAAAATGACGCAATTACTGACGAGGGGCGCTTGTATATGTACACTCTACCGCGTAGCGGACAGTCGGGTAGGGCAGGGACGTGGGACTCGTGAGGAAGACTCCCAAGTGGGGCATCGTAACGGCTTCGAACTTCAGCCAGCTTATGTAACACGTCTACATCTAGGTCAGGTTAGGTTAGTGAACATCTACATAACATACAGCCCAGATTTCTACCACCAACCGCCTTGCCTAAAAAGGTGCTACTTTTTCTTCTAAAATATTCCCAAGGCAGCCTTGTCAACCCGTCCCTCCAACAACTCAAGGAGCCAATTGGCAATTGACAAAACGACTCTGGAACCATCCATCCAATTAGTTTTCCTCCTACATCGCTGTTATCTACTGTACATATTCTGTACGTACTATCCAATTGCAAATACAGGCCATTTCTTCAGCGCTGCCAGGTGGTGAAGAATACTTCCAGCCTTTATCGCGCACCTGCGCATCTGGTGATTTTAGTTGCAGACGAGTTGCACAATCATAGATACGATACCTTAGCTGTGGAACTACCTGAGAGCCGACCCAATTAAAAAGGAATACTCTGGGACCATTTCTTTACAGCAGATCCATAGCAGCCTGTCCCTTCGAATCGCATGACCAGTCCGGCAACCTATCGTGGGTTCCTTCTTGACCGAACTCTTTTGCAGTGACAACGCATCATCGATCCGCTGAATAGTCGGCATTGTACGCAGTACAACACCCAAGCGCAGAGCCAGCCAAATCCACATGAGACACAGGTTGACAAAGTGTGTGTACAAATCTTGCAGATCTCAGGCGTCCAGAGCCTTCGCCCCACGATTACTATAGGTTAGTACCTAATAGTACTGCGGAAAAGTCACAACTACAAACCGTCTTGGTTGGCAGGTTGGTAGGTAGTGGTGACCTGAACAACCAACAGCAACCGGTGCAAAGGTCCTAGAGACATATGCACGGCTCCGTTCCGAGATCACCTGCATTAAGCCAAACGAATATACGATTGCCTGCCGCGACTCTCGGTACTACTGGCTGCACCTGCAACGCCTTCTCCGCAAGTTAAAAATACAGAAACTTCGCTGGGTGTCCTCCGGGACAACCTAGCTCTTCAAGGTGGCTTCTAATCAGGCGATCTTGGCATCAGCTAGTGCCATCAAGAACCTTACTGCGTTGTTACCACCTACACTACAGACTTACGTTCAGGCAACCGTCGGCCATCTCTCCGAAGCAGTTGCCGGATCCAACGAATATCTTGCCTCACAAGGCGTCTCTCCCACTCTTTTGTACTCGACCTTAGCTGGCACTGCCGCTGCACTAGCCTTGCCTCTTGGTATGATGGCAAGGTACGGCTGGACTTCGAACCGCGACGGCATATCGCCATACGCTTCGCAATCCGACAGCCAGGGCATACCTCATGTTACCGATGACGACTTCAGCTACATCACATCCGAAGACCTTGAGAACTCATTGCCATCGCCTTCCCGAGCTTACGACCCGCAAAGCCGACGACCCCCACCTAGTGCTGCTCTCGATGATGACGTACTCTTGATTAAGAATAAGGGTGTTACCTATCCCGTGCACTTTCCTGCTTATTCCATTGGCGACGGAAAACTGCTCGTGGGAGATGTACGGAAGCGTATAGGGTTGGTCATGGACCTCAGCGATCGCCGGAGTCGTCGCTTGAAGATGCTCTACAAGGGCCGCCACCTCAAGGAACAGAACATCCCCATCCGCGACTATGGCGTGAAGAACAATAGTGAGCTGTTGGTCGTAGTGCCCGAGGGAAAGATAAGCGATGAGGAGGATGAGAGCAGTAGCGAAGAAGTCATCGTCACGGAGGATACTGTTGACCAGCAGAAGTCGAGGAAGAATAAGAAGAGTAAACCTCGGAAAAAGAAGAAGGACCGTGTCAGCCCCCGCGAAAGCACCGCAAACCTAGAAGTACCAGGGCAGCGTGATCGAGGAGGTAGAGGACCAGCATCACCGGATCCTTCCATCCATCCATCGAGGGTACCCTCCCCTGTGGTACCTTCGGGCCCCAAGGAAAAGCTAGATGCAATCAGATCGCATTTTGACTCGCAGCTCCTCCCACTTGTCCGACAATTCACCGACAATCCACCCAAGGATAAGAAGAAGCTGGAGGATGAGCATCGAAAGCTAAGCGAGACGATAATGCAGCATGTATTGCTGAAGCTAGATGAGGTAGATACGGGAGGGGACCCGGACATCAGGGCAAAGAGAAAGGAGCTGGTAACTTACGTCCAGGACATCCTAAAGGAGATCGACGAGCATCTCCCCGTCGGCAGCAAGGCTAGGGAACGATGATTTATTGAGTATGGCTTCTCCGACTACTTGCTAGACCTTCGGTTATATCATGTTTCCTGAGAGATTCCCCCTCCAACTGACTAAGCTGTTGATCCAGTGGATCCCAACCTACCTTGGTACCTAGGCACGACTACACAACCTTCGTGCTTAGGGTGTACATGTATCTCTCCATTCAGTGAATTTTATGCAGTGCACTGGGTCAGAATATTGTTTTCTATGTTCATGATGAGGCTGGCTGATTGCATCGAAGGGTTTGCGATGGGAAACGATGATATTCTGACGGAATAAGACTATATAGCATAGTACCTAGAGGGGGGATAAGGAACAAGAAATAAAAGATCTTTATCAATTAAATAAATAATAGAAACAGCTTTTGAAAAAGGCTGGAAACGATCATGTGAATGTGTTTGGATGCTTGTAATAATATGAGGTGTGCACTCTTGGTGACCTATCACAAGATACGTACCCTTTGGATAAACAGCCCGTGCCCACGACTTGAGGATGTACACGGGGTACATAGGTACTTCGAAAATTGCTAGCCGGTCCGTGCCAGCTGGGGCATTCAATTTTGGAAGGGGCAAATATTGTTAGGTTATGCAAGCCCTAGTCACCTTAGGCGACGAACCCTCTTCGCTTCCGGTGAGGCCCCACCATTCCGAATTGGGACTAGCGAGATTGTCCCACTGTGCACACTCTGCTAATGTGTGCCCGATAATTTTCAACATCCTGTGATGAACCTTTCACATTTGCGACCATCAACAACACCGCGACTCTACTAACCCACCACAGCGAGGGATACTTCAATAGGCCTCAGACGCATTTTCCGTTGCGCTCTTGAGACTATTCCATTCCTCCTTCCTATTCTTTCTTTATTCAGTCCACCTACCACCGTGGTGACGATCCGGAAAGATGTCGTCCTTCGAGCCTGTTGTGAGTAGCGACACAATCCATCCAGCACTTTGATTTCATCCTGGGGAGGAGCGAGGGATTGTTTGGAATTGAGCTGGCTGGCTGGCTGGCTGGCGACGGAGCCGCAATGCCAATCGGATACCAACCGGGATACCACACAACATCAATAATTGGGACTCGAGGCTGATACGAATTTCTCTCTAGGTCGTCATTGATGGCAAGGGTCACCTCCTTGGTCGACTCGCCAGTATTGTCGCGAAGCAGCTCCTCAGCGGTCAGAAGATCGTTGTCGTCCGCTGCGAGGCCCTCAACATCTCCGGCGAGTTCTTCCGCGCGAAGCGTACGTAACATCCGCCCCCTTCAATCACGTTGGTCTTGGGAAAATGGCTCAAACCGAGCTGGGCCTGGTCAAGAGCTTGGGATTGTTTCAATTGGTTGAGACACGAAGCAGAGAACAGAAGCTGATATGGAATTACAGTCAAGTACCACGCCTACCTTCGCAAGATGACTCGATACAACCCTACCCGAGGTGGTACGTTCGAATCCCCCGCACCCGCAATTCCGGACAAATCGCGTTCTGCACAATGAATAATACGAATCATCTAACACATACTAGGTCCCTTCCACTTCCGTGCCCCGTCCAGAATCTTCTACAAGGCCGTCCGTGGCATGATCCCCCACAAGACCGCTCGAGGTGCCGCCGCATTGGAGCGACTCAAGGTCTTCGAGGGTGTTCCTCCCCCGTATGACAAGCAGAAGAAGATGGTCGTCCCCCAGGCTCTCCGTGTTCTCCGACTACAACCCGGCCGAAAGTTCTGCACTGTTGGCCGTCTAAGCCACGAGGTTGGCTGGAAGTACCAGGATGTTGTTGAGAGGTACGTCATTTGGGAACTCGTCTTGACGGACTGTGCTTTCGGCACAGTTCTACGAGAGGGATAACCGCTTCTTGATGGTACATTATTTACTAACATTCCGATGACAGACTGGAGGAGCGACGAAAGGCGAAGGGTGCTGCGTACTACGAGCGCAAGAAGCTCGCCCAACGACAATTGTCAGAGGCCAAGAAGAACGCCACGGTCGACACCAAGACGGTCGAGGCTCTCGAGGCCTACGGCTACTAATTGTTTCTTCGTCCTTCTGCATTTTTTCCGACAAAACAATACCAACCAATTCCGTCTCATATTGCAACTAGATCCGGCGTGTGGGTTAGGGAAACTCGATCATCATATTTGCTCTTGTCATACCGCGCAATTCGAGGGAAGGCAGGGGCGGTCATAGGGTGGGGATAAGTCACCGGCTCCGGTCCTGTGTCCAACGAATTCGTCGTCTAGACACCGAATGAGAAAAACGAACTCAACGAAAGAATCCTCGTGATCCTAGTCCATGATGCTTTGTGTGATGCCGTTAATTGTGACAGGCCACTTGCCGTACTAATCATACTAATGATATTCAGTCAGACCATCGAAGCTGTCCTGTGATTTCCCAATAGACCTGGGCGATTTCTGTAGATCCCGGATATACCTCCGCTGCTTCGATTCGACATAAGTCACGTAACGAGATATCGCTCCCCTTCACTGCCCATACCGTCCTCGATAACTTAGGTAAAGCTGAAACGACGCCAACAATATCGTGTTCCATGTCTCAAGGGACACTTCATCATTTCCCAGTTCGCATCCTCAAAGTACCCTAGTCATCTTCCCTCTTCCCCCACACCTTCCAGCCATGGTGTAGAGAACGTTACTTAGATTCCCATCGTAAGAATCATTAACAAACGGAGAAATGTTAGTGTGGTGTAAGGTTAGTAAGATGTATAACGCTTGTCTTACTCCTTGCGGATATCCAGGGAGCTAAAGATGAAGACGGAGCGAGGAGTTGCTAAGAACGGTTGTCTGTAATCTACAAGGTACGTTACCGTAGGGCTCTATGGAGACACCAAGGCGCTGGCATCGCCCGGATAGATATGACCAGTACCTGAGCCAAACGGTATGTAAATAGCCTACTGTTCAGTCACTATTCAAGATAGCAAGAATATCCTGAGTATATTACCCAGATTGTCCTCAAAAATCATTGATTCGTTTTCTGTTCCTAGATACGCGTCCATTTGTCTTCTGTTATGTAGACACTTGCTTGAGAGAATGTCAGGAGACAAGACGGCCACACCCGGGCTGGTTCGGGTACTTCGTATGTAGTAGGGGAGACCTAAGACTGTGTAGGTAGACAAAGAACAGTCGCCTGTATGTAAGGGAGGTACCCAGTCCCATAGTAGATAGGCTCGTAGCTCCTTGCGCACCAACATCGTTTCTAGTTAACCCCTTCCCATGGTTTACATCGTGACACTGCTAGAGCAATCATAAGGTACATTATCATGAAAAGGACTGTTGACGATGGTGAAAGCGATACTAGCCCTGCGGTATAAGTATAGGGTATAAAATCTAGGAAACGTGGTTCTCAGGGCCTTAGTTGCCGCTTTCGGTTTCGGTCCTGTTGCGACCATGTAAGCTCAGTCACGTAGCAGGATTGGGTATTAAGGGGAAATTATCGCTTACTTGTTCAGATCCGAGAGGCACTGAGAAACTTCTCTCTCGAGGAAGCCGATCTTGTCCTCCTTTGAATGCGATAGTTTGATTAGCGAATATCTCCCGAGAGCCCCCAGTTCCACAAGCTGGAAGAAAAGGAGAAATAATGTGGGATATAACTCACATAGTATTGATCCAAATAGGATCCGAAGAATCTTAGTTCGGATGGCATGGCGGGCGCTTGCAGGCGTATATCCTATTTAACAGATAAGCTCGAGTTAGCCACCAGAGTGATTATAGAAGCTAGATTTAAACATGTGTGCTTTAAGGTATGATGAGGTGAATTGCTAACCTGAGGCTCGGATGGGGACGGCCGGATGGCAAAGACCCCAGTGTACTCAGCGTGTAGAATACGCTTGACGAGGTCGTTCAGATGATGGATAAAATCCAGGGTCGCAACCAGATTGCAGGGTTGCTGAGGCTGGGCGATCGCAATGGGAGCGAACCACGGGAGGTAGGCGAAGCATCGGGACTGGAAGACTAGCTGGAGAGGTCTGCTGAGGTCAAAACGTCTCCAGGGATTCTTCGCATAGATGCCGTAGATGTCGCGGAGTTCTCCGAGTTGGAGGATACGGCCGTCGATAGTGAAGCCAGCCAATAGACTTTGGGCTGCCCAGATGATAGCGGTATTGCTGAGGGGGATTTGGGCTGCTTTATACCAGCCCAGGATCTCGGCGTTCACGATGATGAAACCATTAGGAATGGTGGTGAGTTCGGGACGTTGGTCGGGTTCGGCACGGTTTTCGGGGGACGGCGACGATGCCGGCTGGTTTAGCTTGCCATCAGCAAGCCCGTGGGAGGCCATGGTCACGATGGAGACTTCTTGGTGGGGTTGGGAGGTTGGAATGCTAGATGCGTTCCAACGTTCGTATCTTAGCGGATTGAGAGAAGGTGGAAAGAATTCTCAGAATATGGTTGTCAAATCTGCTAGAGATGAAAAGAATTCTCCAAGATACCGGTCTGCAGCTCCAGAAATCTTAAGGATACAATCAATAAAAATACGGGGCCCTTAGGCGTCCTTTCACGATGCCCCGGCATATATAAGACGGCAAGAGCTTCATCTACATGTCGTAAAATACTTCATGGGACGACCTAAAGATACACGGAAACAGAGAGACGAAACCCTCTACCGTCGTGTAGAACTCCACGCCACTAAAGCATGAACTAAGTTGGGGACGGTTATCATACCCCTTGCTGGGCGACTTGAACGTCTTTCGTGCTACTTTTCATGCTGGCAAGTAAATATGCCATGACAATGGTATTCGCATCACTCAGTATATCTCTAATGATTGCTCATTCATCTTTGTCTAAGCTATGCAAGAACACTGAGCGTATCAAGGAGCCATCCGATATGATACACTACATAGGTAAGGTCTCCGAAGACTTATAGCACAGAAAGGTACCCCATGAAGTGAGAATGTATTTCTATAAAGGGGGAAAAACTAAAGACCTAAGGACTTCTGTTTGGTTTATATCATATGTACTAAGGATACTCCAGAACTTATGACAAGAACCTAGAGCACTCAGGCCTAAACCTACGTCTAAGCTAATCCGACATGTCAAACCGAGCGTCCCGGTTTGTCGACTAAGAGAAGAGAATATCAAGCGAGTCTAAATAAAGCCAGAAATATTCAGCAATTAGAAATTGATTCCATATGACGACGACAATTCCTAGATACTGAAAGATAGCCCCCCGTTGGCGCTGATCAGACTTCCTGTGCACCATCCTGCCTCTGGACTACAAAGCATGGCAACTAGACCGGAAATCTCATAGTCGTAGGCCGCCCGGCCGCCGATGCGCTCCCCTATTTCCCTTGCCTCGGGGCTATCGCTAGGCCGTACCGGCGATAGTGGCGTGAGCGGATTCCACAGGGCTAGGGATCGCTTTATCTCGTCCGACGCCGATAAGTACATGTCCGTCATGACGGGGCCCGGGTTAATGCTGTTGACGGTGGCACGCTCGGCGAGTTCCCGACACCAGACACGGGCCATGGCCTCTAGCGCCCCCTTGGTGCCCGAGTACAGAGTCGTGTTCGGGGTCCCGACCTTGGAGTTGATGCTGGAGATCATGACGATCCGACCAGACCGATCGGTCGGTAGATGCGGTATGCAGGCCTGCGTTAGGAGGATTGGGCCAAGGACGTTGACGGCGTACATTTTCTGGAAATCATCTTCGACAACGCTTTCAAGCGGCCCCACGTATCCCAACGCGGCGTTGTGTACCAAAATATCGATCTGCAGCTTGCCTGTCTTGGAATCTGTGAAATGGGCTTTCGCGGTTTCGACTATCTTGACACAATCTTCTTTCTTGCTGATGTCGGCACGGACCCAGACAGCTTTTACCCTGGGATTCTTCTGCAACTCTAGGCACAGGTCTGTGGCTGACTGGTCGGACGCTGGGGTAGCATGGTTCACGATGATGTTACATCCTTTGCTGGCAAGATTACGGACGATCGCCGCGCCAATACCTGCGACTATTAGTATTTGAAGCTATAGGTGCTGGGAACTTCGACTTTGATAAAGGACGACCAACTTCTCGCGGAACCAGTAACAATAGCAAGCTTTCCCTCGTGAACCCACGGGACACTGGAAGAAGCTGCTCGTGTTGATTCCATTTTGATGGGATGATCTGATAAAGTCTGGTGTTGGTTCATTGAGATATGTTATGCACGTTGGAGATGTCTCGGCTCGGCTTTTGGAAAGAGGCATACGGTCCGTTCCCCAGTCTTCATTGGGTTACATTACAACGTGTGTTATGGCTGACAAGCCTACAAACTGGGGAGCAATCCACACGGCCCGACCCATGAACTTTGTAGGTGCGGTGAATCTCCGCTCGTGGCGGCAGGCGTGCATACCATCTATCACATCCCAACCGAAACCAGAAACAGGTTTGAAAAGAAATAGTGCGAAAGGGTCAATATGATACATCATCTAGTGACACACGAACTGCGGGGAATATCTCGCAATGAGATCACACGAAACAATAGGCTTGTGTATCTTGGCGTTTCCCACTCTCGAAGCCGTGTTAGGACGCTTATCTAATTGCGTGCGGTCCGACGATGGGCGTCTCGGGGCCGAAAAAGCAATGGAAATTTTTCGTCAACTCCATTCTTGCTAGTCTAAAAGGGCATGTCGACCGACCCGTGTCTCGTCAACCCCTTTTATTTACATGGCTAGAAAGCCTCCGTCGATGGGGAGACAAACCCCCGTCACAAATGATGAGGCGTCAGAACACAGCCAAAGCGACCCTTGCGCGACCTCCTGAGGCATACCAAACCGGTTTAGAAGACTAGCTGAGCGGGTGAACTCCTCCTCGGTTACCCCCATTGATTTTAGGGCGGTGGCTGACATCTCAGACTTCGCGTAGTTAGCATCTCCAACAGAGGCCGGATGAGGGAGGGGAAATTCTCACGTAGATGGCGCCAGGAGCGATGGCGTTTATCCTAATACCATGAGAACCGCCCTCGGTGGCTGCATGCTTAGTGAGACCGATAAGCGCATGCTTGCAGGCCGTGTAAGCTGGCATGTTTGGCTGAGGTCTGAAGGCATTGATGGAAGCGATGTTGACAATTGTGCCTTTCCCGCCCTGCCTGAGCATCTGCTGCATTTCGTACTTACAGCAGAGCGCTGTGCCAGTTAGGTTGATGCTAGTGAGCTTGTCCCAATAGTCCTCGTCAAACTCGGTGAGCGGCGTCTTGTCAGGGGTCATAGCAGCATTATTGACAGCGGCGTCAAGCTTGCCGAATCTGGCTACGGTCTGTTCGATGAGGTTCCTCACTTCCGCCGATTTGGATATATCAGTTTTGACGAAAATTATGTCGCCGAAATGAGAAAGTTCAGCTGCAACCTCCTGCCCTTCTTTCTCCTTGATATCACAAATGGCTACCTTGGCGCCGGCCTTGAGAAAGACTTCGGCCGTGGCTCTTCCCATTCCTTGTGCCGCGCCAGTGACGATCGCAACTTTCCCTTTCAAGACAGGGAAGATCTCGGCTTCTGTAACTTTAGACATGGCTGAATATCCTAATGTTGGCGGTAATAGTATGGTGTGGCAAGAAAATAGGAGTATTTGACCAAAGCATTGTATCTCAGTAAAGAACTCGGGGAAATCGACTGCTAGAAATTTGCCACTAGATCGATCATTTCCTGCCTAGTGAGCCCGGCTAATGGAGCTGTGGAGGTAGAACAGAATATGGGTAGGTGTGTGCGATTCTGAGCGCAGCTAATAATGCATGTATGGTGTTACTTGAGAACGAAGCTGCAGGTCAATGTAACCCACCCACCCACACTTAGATCTGTAGCCTCTTCAAGATAAACTTCCAACAGGGTCATCACAAGACAACTGAGGAACTAGTTCAGCTAGCTTGGAGATCAAAGTTGATTGGGTGGATGCATACTGCAGCGAGAAGGCTGTCTAGGGATGACACACTTGATATGTCGCTATATCATTCGGAGGGAGGACGGTAACTAAAAGATTGCGAGTTCCAGCCAGGTCTTATTCCTATTCGCCTTACGATCTTTCCGCATTCACCGCTGTCCCTGTATTACCCCTTGAAACATTAAAATGGACGTTTATGAGAAGTCGAGCGAGCCCCAAGCCGGCCCAGTTCTCGCCTCTTCCGCGGGGAACAGTGAGGTTAGCAGTAATAAAGATGATATCAAGACTCACAGAGGGGGCACCAGCAGGAGGGTGGTACAAGTACGATACCTACTTCTTACCTAACCACTAATATCGGGCTCTTCTCACAAGCCATCCTCACCTTGATAGGTATGCGTCACGGCCGCTCTTGGCGGCTTCCTCTACGGCTTCTCGGCAAATGCCATGAGCGGAACTCTAGCACAAACCAGCTTCATCGCCCTATTCCTGACGACTACTGATGCGACATCTCGAATGGATGGGCTCTTGGCCAGCTTCTTGGGTGGCGCTTTTCTCGGCTCCATTCTACAGGCTCCCGTGTCGAACAAATGGGGCCGCCGAAGTGCAAATCTCGTCGCAGCTTTCGTCTCGGTAGTAGCCGGAATTCTGCAGTCTGCATCTTATCACATTGAGATGCTTCTTGTGGCCCGTGTAATATGCGGGATCGGAGCTGGAATGGTCATTGCTAACAGCCCGGTCTACATGAGCGAAGTTGCCCCGCCTCATACCCGCGGCCTGCTCGTAGGGCTCCAAGGCGTGGGAATAGTCACAGCATATATAGCATGTTCGCTGTGCAGTCTGATATTCAGTTTCGTCCAAAATCCCGTCCAGTGGCGGTTAACTTTCATCGTATTGACTATCGCGGCAGCCGGATTTAGCTGCTCCCTTCTCTCCCTGCCGGAATCGCCTCGATGGCTAATGGAGAATGGTAGGGAGGAACAAGCAAGGTCTGAGCTCGAGCGGCTCCATAAAACCAAGTCGGATCCGAATGGCGCCCTTGCTCGCGCAGAAGCAACACAGATCAAAGCACAGATTGAGGCGGAGAGAAACTTGCCCAAGGGATATCTCTATATATGCAAAACTCCACATCTTCGTAAACGGGCCTTCTGTTCTATTCTTCTGTGGGTTATGGGGCAGGGAACCGGCATCACTGCCATCGCGAATTTGATCCCCGTTCTGATGGGAGGGCTCGGTTTTAGCAATACTCTTCAGCTTGGCTTGGGTTGTGCTTGGACGGTAGCGGCGATCCTCGGTTGCATCGTGAATGTGACTTTCATTGATAGGATTGGCCGTGTCAAACTCCTTGGTAAGGTTCTCTATACCCATCCCAATTCTCATTGCCTACTAAGAATGTTGGTACAGTCATCGGGGGAATAACGAATGCGACGATCCTAGCTATCATGACGGCGCTTGTGAAATTTTATCTCAACAGTACCCATCAGCCAGGAATCAATGCCCTCGTCGCGCTCTACTTCATCTTCGGTTTCGCGTTCACGTCTACCATCGAATGCACCGCATATGTCTACGGTTCGGAGATATGGCCTACGCACCTCCGAAGCGAAGGTTCCACTATCGCATACGCATCTTTCTTTGGAAATGCTCTTGCCTATAGTGCCCCTATCAATTTAGCCCTGAAGAACATTGGATGGAAGTACTATCTGGTCTTTGTTGCTGTGACTGTGGTGTCTACAGCTATTCTTGCTCTCTATTTTCCAGAGGTAACTATCACCAGCGCTTCATTCCTTTTCATAGGTACTGACCTACTTGTAGACTAAAAACCTCGCACTGGAAGAAATAAATGCGCAGTTTGGCGATGAAGTGGCTGTTGATCTGGCAGACGCTATTGCAGCAGAAATTCGAGGGACGGACCACAGTAGGAAGACGGCATGATAAACCTCTCGTAGGAAAGAAAGTTCTGCTGTGTTGAACTCGAGTAGCGCTAGCTTCGCCAACGTAATCTACACGAATGTTATAGTGTAAATTGAAATTGACAGTGGTTTAATACTGTCGGCCTCGGCGGTGACATTCACTGACTTCAACAACTCACGGTTACACAACAAATAGACGGGCATAGCATGTACCTATGTACCATCGAATCTCCCCATGCTAGAAGTATATGAAATCGTTCATATTAACTGCGTCTTCCCCATCACGGAACCCATCCGGTTCGTAGATGAAGTGCACGCAAGCATCGATTGTTTGTTACTCCCTTACGTAAATCAGTCGATACCGCACACATTACGAAATTATGTTCAGAGAAGCGATACGTGGAATCTGATGAATCTGATAAACCATACTGAGCTATCTAATCGGGTTTGCGCGGCCTACAGCGCAATTAGGGGGCTCGAGTCACACATGTGTCGCAAGCGGGATGGCGGGCGGAGTAGCTAACGGCTACTAAAAAGACTGAGCTAGCGAAACAAGCCCAGAACGCCACCGAGCTAATGGTACTGGAAACCGGCGAGAATCCTTCTGATCGGATTTTTGAGCACAGCATGACATTCCAGGGAGAAGCAAGAAGATCGGGACTTTACATGTAATACCCGCTACAAGTATCTAGCCCATACTCAATACTATACGTACTAATCGTCTGTTGGCCTTACCATAAGGATAACTCTTTTCACAATCACCTAATCTATTCGCTGGTATTCGTGAGCTTCCTACGTGTTATTCGCGAAGATTACTCTATTCTTATATTAGATACACTCGTCTTCACCATCCACAACATATCCTCGATGCATGAAGTAAGAACTCAATCATGAGATCCAGCAAGATCAGATGAGGGGGGTAAACAGGGGTTGGAGTGGACAAGGCCTTCGATTGGATTCCGGTAACCAGGTACGGCACGCTTCCGGTCCTGCTCTCACGCCAGGTTGAGACGGGCTTGGGAAACAGAAATCCGGAGTACTACGCGAGATATTGGCTTATAATTGGATGTAGAGCTGTGTAACAGCCACACCCTTAATGATAAAGACGGACACTTAATGCCCGCCACATATATGCAGTGGCGTTAGCGAGTTCACAAAAGAGAAAGTTGAGCCTAATCTTTACGGGGAATACTAAGGGATTCTAGGCCTTGCTTCAAAAGCCTTCTCGATATATCGAGAGCCTCAGTCGAGAACACGGAAATTGGAATTGCTTTTGTAAAACCGATCACCTTCAGCCATTGGAAACCCCCCGGTAACACGGGATAGTTGGTCTAGTAGCTCCGCAGGGGACTTTATTCTGTAACTTGGAAATCGAAGATGGAAGGTTTCGAGACCACCGTCCCTGTCCATGCTCTCGAATGAATACAGCATCTTCAGAGGCTGGAACAGATGTCCTTGCTTCCAGCGCCCATTGTCGGCGAAGTCGTCAATGATATGTCACATAGAGTACTCAGGCTGGTCAGATATCATTCTTGTGTTGATTCCTCACCCCAGGTTCCCGGCCGAATGGTTTCCGCGTCGGCAACGGGCATATACTAGCATCTAAGACATATATCTACGTCAATACTCCACGGACTAACGTCGCGTTTGACCAGTTGATGAATCTAAATAGCTACTAGCTTCCAAGCTACTGACGGTGAAGATTCGCCTTCTGATCACCTTGGAAACAATACACAATGCCTCTTGGCGGCAAAGGTCCAACGACCATCGCAGTCCTCTCTGTGGAGCTGGTCCTTGCGGCGGTCTTCATTGCCATGCGATTTTATACTCGCAAGGTCATGAAGGGGGGTGTTGGTAGTGATGACTACCTGCTTATGGTGACTTGGGTAGGTGAAAACCACAGAAATGCCCCTCCTATATCTTTAGCGTTAATGAAGTCGTCCAGATATTCCAAGCACTGTTTGTCGCCTTCATGATAGCATCATCCGTGTACGGCTTCGGACAACACACCACGGATATATCGGCAGAGGACGTCCGAATGGCTACTAAGATAGAGATCATCGGTCAATTTTCTGTATCACTAGCAAGTAAGTAATATCGAGATTTCCTTATTTCCGCTACTGGTCTTTATTGGAAGCCAGCAGTTCCTAGCCAAGACGGCTGTGGAGTTGGTGCACCTGAGACACGCATATAAGCCCAGAACACTTTAACTAAAGTAATAGCTGACATTTGCTGGCATTATAGTGGGCCTCAGCAAGACCTCTGTGGCCATGTTCCTGATGCGTATAATTGTGGCTGCTTGGTAAGGCCGTAACTGCGTACCCTACAATAACGAATGTACTTAAATTATCTAGGCACAAAGCAATCCTTTGGTTCTGGATTATCACTATGATGGCATGGTCGATTCTATTGGGCATTTCATGCTTCGCCCAATGCTCTCCGGTAGAGGCAATCTGGGATGCCCGCATAAAGATCAAAACATGCCCCATAAACCTCACGACCATTGCATTCATCATGTGCTGTAAGTAACTGTGTTCGAAGCATCGACAAAGACTAACAGGGCTTAGCTTGGTCTGCGGCAATGGATTTCTTCTTAGCCGCTTTCCCCTGGGTGGTCTTGTGGAATCTGAACATGCAGAGAAAGGAGAAGATCACCATCTGCGTGTCCCTTAGTTTAGGAGTACTGTAAGTCCAAACCTATTCTAAACCTGATACCACGAGTTGACAATTGATAGGGCCGGGATCTGCGGTGTTGTTAGGACGTCTGGGCTTGAGGTGCTGAGCCAAACAGCTGATTACCTGTGTAAGTCGAGAGCATCCTATTGTCATATATTTGTATATCTAACACCTTTAAACCTAGATGCCACCGCCGACTCGGTCATGTGGACTAGCAGCGAATTAACCATTACGATTATCTGCGTATCCATCCCTGTGCTTCGACCACTCTGGATCGGTCTTTTCGGTGGTATCATGTCATCCGATCGATATTATAAGCATAGCGACGGATCCAATGGTATTATTACAATTGGAAGACTCAGAAAGGCGAAAAAGACGGACACAGAGCTTGGTTTAGATACCATTCCTCGGCCAGATGTTAAGGATACGCACACAACGGCAATCGGAACTGTCAGACGCAACTCCGAGACGGGCAGTAGTGAGAGGAGTATCCTGCGGGATAGTCAGACTATCCAGAAGGTGCAGGAGTTTACCATCGCTTATGAGAATGGAAAGGCTCCGAAGCTCTGATATGTTGGAAAAGGATACGATCAATACTCACGTCTGGAACCTGGGATTGAAAGGAAGTCTTACGTGCAGAGAGCAAGGTATTAGGGCGGCTTTGGATTTACTTCGATATCTTCGTTCGCACCAACTCATTTAACTGTAGTTTGATAGTGTATTGAGTCAGGACCGTTTGCATCGATGTTCATTGCTTCAGTCATGGTTACCTCCTATTCACCACTTACCTGTGCATCTCAAACAGTAAATACATGCATCATTTCGTCTAGGAATACCAGATCTGGGACCTGGCGCTCCATATACTTCCTCAATATGTTAACTTCAACTTACAATGAACCATGGCGACTGACTCAGTGATCACCGTCCTTTCAGGGGTATATCAGTGCCGCCAGTCATCCAAGCAAGATTAGAAGAAGTCTTCGGATATCGTGGTCCTGTGGGAACATACTTCCGTGTAACTAGCGCTGTTCAATTCAGATGCTAGATGACTGCCCTTTGAGACTCCTTGCTATCTAAGTGCATGATTCATGTTAGATGATTCTGATGTGGGCACTGGCTTAGGCACTCAAGCGGCCAGTTGGTTGATCCACTCACTGTCGATTCAGAGGTAGTCACAATACCATTCTACATCAATACTAGCGCTATTGCTTGAATGCCTTGATGTGCACCTCTACGGCGCAAGAGTTGGGCCAATTCAATCAGCTCGAGCAAACACGAATTAATTTCGTCGTTGTGGCTCTTATCTACCTCCTAGGTACCTACCTGATGCCCGCCGCCTTGTAGTCTACCCCATATACAGGCAATGCGAGCAGGATCTACGAGCTCCATCTGCAGTATAATGGCGAACGCATTTTCACCGAATCTAGCTCTCTATTTAATCCTGCGCGTTACGTCGCATTTCTGGCTTTGCCTCCTTGCGAAATTATGAACCCAGAAAGATCCTATCCACTATCTCTATAATCCTGTGCATATCGGTCCCGAGCCGGATTCTACTCCTTACCTAGCGGGCCAAATAGCGTGTATGATCGTCTTCGTAGCCCGTCCTCTGTTAACGAGAGGATCCACTTTTGTGGTACGAATGCCATCACAATGTACGATGCTATCGCCGCGGGCATGTCTTTTTGTTACCCTGTGTTGCGAAGGGAGGTTAGATTGGAGATAGTGGCTTATCGATTGAGACGGCGATCGCAGTCATGCCCTGCTTAGAGCCCTTGTTTTAACACGATTTATTTAGGACACTTTTGCCATAGTGCTGACGCTCTAGGAGTTCTAACGGGTCTACCCGTCGTGGGGGAAGATAGATACTAGCCACAAGAAGTTAACCTGGATTGTATCTCATTCTAGTGCCTGTTGCCTGCCGGTGCTATCGACACCGATAATGTTCGACTGTTGTAGTTGCTTTCTTTCTAAAGGCCCGTCTTGTTGATTGAGCAGAAAGGGAAGCTGTAGGTGCGACTTGACACTTCAATACCTGCAGCCTATACTCTTACTAATTAATACTACATGGTGGTTGGTCTTAGCGTTGGCGGCTCTGACTGATATGCAAGCTTCTTTGCAGTTGCTGACGGGGCAGAGGTCGTACGATACCAGGACACTCAAAAGGGTGGACGTAACGTGGATAGACTTTTTGGTAAATGGTATATGGTTGACATGCATCGCATGCATTGCTGACGCCACTAGACGCCGAGGTTATCGGGGTCGTATAGCAGTTGACCTTGCATGAATCTGATACCCTTCCAACGCCGTGCAACCGTCGAAAACGTGGCATGTCGTCTTATATGCATCCAGATTTCCGTATAACAGCCTATCGTATGCTCCGAAGTGGAGGCTAGAAAGGGAGATTAAGCTTGGTACCTAAACTCCTTGTGTTTACAGTCCCGGTAAGATCCGTGGTGGAATACCTAGCTCCATGTCGACAAACAGGATCAACGAGCTACTGTACGGACTGGAAGGACTAGGTTACATATGTCGGATTGCCATTATGGGGCTCGAGAAGAACTGTCAGTGATGCATTGTACCCACGCAGCCAGGATGCTTTTCAGAAAATGGAACGCTATCACATGCGAGAAGAATACCCCCAGGTATCAAAGATTCATGTTTTATACAGGGAATATTTACTTCGGCCAATCAAGACTCAAAGTGGAATCACCAAGTCCTTAATCACATTTGGATCGACCACCGCTTATGCCCCTATCCTTGATCCGGCCAGCGTGGCTGCGTGGGGGGTGGAGTGGGGGCACGGGGTGCACGGGGTGCACGGGGTGCACGGGAGGTTATGTACTATGTACAGGACCCTGTTGATCCCTGATAAGATAACCTTAAAAGCTATAAGACGCTGTGTTATACTCCATGGTATTGAAAAGGCTTACTCTGATAAACCTGATGCAGGTTGTACATCTCCTTCCATGTATGTCGAATCCCAGACCTTGCTGGCACCAATTGATATGTATAGCAAGTCATTTAAATGTCGTGTACTGGCGGTGTGTAGATTAATTAATCTGTGGTCAGTAGAAAGCATGTGACGCGACGCACCTGTAGCATCCTGCATGGATGGATGTATATGAATTTGTAATTCGCGTATCCATTTCCGGTAGGGCTGAGCCGTTCGGATTCGGTGGGACGGACGACAACCAGTAATAAATCTTCTTGGGACCCTTCGTAGTGAGGCTACGCCTTACGAATTTGTTGAGAACAGTCCAGCCGTGTATAATCTCCGAGTTGTTCCACCAGATGTGGTTACATAGTGCGTTTAGCTGGGCAGCATATGCATCACGTAAGCGCCAGATCAAATTAAGCTTAAAGTGGCGCTCGTCGGAGAACAATTACAGGCGTTCGACAGTGTATTCGGCTCTAATGCCATACCTTAGGTACCTTACTTTAAGGGTGCTTATAACTGCCCACGTAATGTTTATAAAGCTTTGAGCAGCTTTTGAACTCTGTAATGTGCAGGTACCCGTGTAAGCACGGCTAATTTGTCGACCCGGTCGTGGAATTACGCTTGCAGAGCCTCGATTCCGTATTGGTATGGCCTGCGTGCGAGAAGTATTGTGGTCCCTTATCCCAGACTCGTTTTATTTGTCAGCTTGGAACGGGCCATCTTTCGATACATGAGCCAGACAGGGAAACCATCTACTGACGACTACTATACTAGGACATGACTTAGACCAGGGGTGTCCGCTTTCCACGTTAGCATAACTTGATGAAATAGGATTTCAGTTTTACAGAATATTCAAATTATCTTCTTCTCGTTTAGCACCTAAAATGATCGTACGCAATCACCTTTTTGACAGCTTCACCATATGTCCCTTCAACCCTCTTTATATAATAGCCAATCGCGGCCTGTAGGGCATGTCGAGCCTTCAAAGCCGGTCGGCCGCTTGCGGTCGGCATGCGATTCCTGCCACAAGTCCAAGATTAGATGCTCTGGAGGGAATCCATGCTTAACGTGTCTAATCTCAAAAGGTCGTTGTGCGTACAGCCTAGGTAATCGGCTCGGTCGACCCAAGGGGAGCAAGAACAAGCGAGCTGTGAGGAATGAGAGCAAGAGTAAACGGGACGAAACGCGTGAAGACAAGGATGGCAATAATTCGGGTGGCTGCCGAGGCCCAGACCCAGAACAGCGGCAGGGACAGCATCAGCAAGACCCAATGCCTGCGGAGTTTGACATTGAGCATGGCTTCCATGCCAACCTTCCCGAAGACATCGCCACGGATGGCAATCCCAATCTCCTACCTAATGCGAACCTAGCGTCCTTCATCAATTCAGCAGGTGAAGCCCCGAATCTAGAACCATGTGCGAATACGTCGTTTCCTCACGTAAGCACGCCATTCTGCTGCCGCCTCTTAATCGCTACTTTCCTATTCGCCTTACCCAAGACAGGTATACTGACCTTTTCCAGCCGCCTTATAACGACCTGCCTTTTGGGACACCCGAGTCTGCATGCGACAGCGGATATGCAACCGGGACGGTTAGCTCGGCCGCAGATGACCCGGTACTGCTCAGCCCCGGCAGCGCCATCTCCCCGCACGGACAACAGGGGCCCTGGGGCACAAATTCATTTACACCTTCTAGATTATCCCATTGTCCATGCCTCCAGCAACAAATCCAGCTAGTATACCAATTGGGAGAATTACAATGCCCCAGTACTGGTAGCATAAACCTTGATGCTGTTCTCCAAGGAGTTCAACTAGCTCAGGGGCCCTGGAAGAATCTGATGGATTGTGAATGTTGTCAAAGCCAAGACGACAAAAGAGAAGTTTTCCTCCTGTTTGCCACGAGCATCCGAATTCTCCTCTACTCATTCCAAGAATTGAATGTAAGTTCTCACCGAGATGACGCCCCGGCCGAAGCTGCCACGAGATGGGATCTCCCGGATATTTCTGACGTCGGGGTCTCGGTGGGCAATTTCAAGTTAACAGGCGGAATAAGGGAGGAGGTCATCGGAGTAGTAGTCCGGAATGCGCTTCAGAGCATCACGGTCGCGCTGCTCCACTTATGGGAGCGCACCGGGAAGCCAAGATCGGAGGCCTGCGACGGTCTTGGCAACAGGAGCAACAGTGCAAGTAGTAGCGCTCTCGAGTTTCACGTCAGCATCCATGATACCTGCAAAGAGTGCGGCGGAGTTGCAACAGTCACTCCATCGCACTTCCGTGGCAGACCTCCTTGCGGAAGATATAGGGGCCCTCCTTAATAGCCTGCAATGCATTGTGCAAGCTACAAAACCGGATCTCCAAGTCCATACACACGAACCCCATGTCTATCCAGCCAGTATATGAGTAAGCCAAGTAGATTAATAGATACCTACATACGAACTTTCCAAGATAATCACAACCGGAGTTGGAGACCACCCGTGAATGAGCCGTTGCGAAGGAATCACACCAGCTTAGTCAGCAACCAAGTAATAACGATCCTGTGTTGTAATGCACTGTATTCATAGTGGTTTACAGCATCGAACGCCCTATAATTACAGTGCAGTATGCATAATACAGTACATAATCTTAACCTAAGGTGACCTAATGTTAGGTAATGGGTGGCACAGCGTACCACTCGGTGTATATTTCTGTTATCGGGCACTGTCTACAAACGCCCCTAAATGGGAGTGAGATAGAAAGTATGGATTCATATCATGAAATCTTACCTGCGTATATTTCTTTACTTCTGATCTTTTCCTACATAACTGCGCCTCTAAGTTAGATATAGCGTTTATTACTAATATCGTATGAGCACCTAGGACGAAGTGAACCGAAATCCTTCGTCCCACTGTATCTATATTCGTCTTAAATTAAGCCAAAATAAGACATTGCAGAAAGTGGCCGAGGAATATTCCGTATCGCATAATGCATTCCGCAAGGTGATTATCTACACCATCTCCGACTTTCTTGAGCAATATGATTCTTAAATCTCCATATCCATTTCGGAATTTCTCACTAAAATGCCTCTCCAGGTTATTATAGTTGGTGCTGGCATCAGCGGTCTTTGCACTGCTGTTGCCCTTCAGCAAGCTGGGCATTCCGTGAAGGTAGGATGATATAACCGCTCTTCAACCATGAGTTAACACGATTCAACGTACTAACAGTATGCAGATTTTGGAGAAATCAGCCTTTGCTGCGGAAGTGGGTGCTGCCCTCCTCATCACTCCAAATGGGGAACGGGTACTGTGTCGCTTGGGCTTCGACTTCAAGAGGGCCCGAGCTGACGACATGAAATGCTTCGAAGTCCTGGACGGTGTTACTCTGAAGCCCCTCCACCGCGCTGAGTTAGGCAACGCTCGTGAAGAGTATGGGGCACCGCTGTACACCGTGCATCGCGTAGATCTCCATAACGAACTTCTACGCTTAACATCTGCCCTAGACCTTCAACTCTCATCGAAGGTCGTAGCAGCAGATGCAGAACAGGGCTTCGTGGTCCTTGAGGATGGAACAAAACATTATGCTGACCTCATCGTCGGGGCGGATGGTCTCCACTCGGTTCTGAGGGGTGTGGTGTTGGGTGATAAGGAAGCAGCTAGGTCAACGCCGTCGGGAATGAGCGCATTCAGATTTATGATCCCCACGGCTGACCTCGAGAACGATCCGCACTTCCAGGAGTTACAGAAAATCAAAGGAAGAGGCAATAGCGTGCTAGCGGACACGACCACCCAGACAGAGCGTCATATGGTCTGGTACACCTGTCGAGAGTATGTCTTTCATCGTGATAGTACCCTTGAGGACGGGAAACTCAAACTTGATACAGTGGACAGGTTCAAAATTTTGCAGGCATTCATGAAAATACTCACTCAGATGACACAGGTAAGTTGATGGTGGAATAAGGTCTCTACACAACTAACCAAGCTATCCAGATCTGAAGAATCTCATGCTAGAACAATTCGGTCACTATCACCCCAGTTTGGTTCACATTATAAAGTACGTTCTCAGCTGTCCTCCGTGAGAATCCAGATAACTCACTATGATAAATCTAGAGTGGCCCCCAATGTTACCGACTGGCCTCTTTCCTATCATGACCCCCTTCCAACTTGGCATCGGGGTAAGGTTGTGCTTATAGGGGACGCAGCTCATCCAGTGCGTGACATTCCCACTCTTCACTCCCATTCTTGATTCTACTCTAAGATACTCATACATGATATCATGCAGATGCTTCCTTTTGGCGCACAAGGAGCGAATCAAGCCATTGAAGACGCCGGAGCACTGGGGGCGCTGTTCGGATATAGCGAGTCTGTAGCAGATGCACCCAGTCGTCTCGCCCTCTTTGAGCAGGTCCGCAGACTGCGAGCATCGAGAGTTCAGTCACTCTCTAGGGTGCGGCTCGGAAAGGAGAAAGAAGTAGAAGACCGAGTTCGCCAATATGCCGATCCCCCAGACTCTGGTATGTTTTACTATCTCTTATTGGCCCCCAATCAGACCGATATGTTCTAATACCTAAATCTACACGTCATTCCGCATTGTGGCTGACTTTCTCATTAGATGTACCGACCTCGTTCTTTGAACGTTTAGCACATGACTACAAGTAAGTGCAAGACATGTTGACCTATTGCCTTCCAGAGCGCGAATTAACTTTTCTAGAATTGACGTGTTTGAAGTATGTAAGGGGGCGCTGGCGAAGGAAAAGCAGAAGAATTGATGAAGTGGAGCGGCAACCAAAATATTGGCCAAATAGGGGTTAGGGGTTACGTCGTATAGCAAAAGAATTTTATCGCTTCGTCAAGCCAGGGATGAAATGATCTAATTCCTAAGCCAAGGCCACTGAATTTACTCTGCTTATTGCCACTCCACGATAACAAAAAGTCTTGCATCAGGAACCCCAGGCTGTCATTTTATTTAATTTGGAATACTTAGGTCAGCCGTATGAGTGGAAAGTCTGGTTGTTGGAATCAGATTGATAAGTGGCCCGCGAACGGGGCGCCGCGGGGCTTACGTTAGCGGCCCGCTTGGGTACCTCTAGTAGCGGAAGAAGGGCTTAGCGGGCCGATCCGGATGATCTATCTATCCTACAAGATCTGTCATATAAGTCCACTACACCTTATCTTATATCATGATCTAAGTGACAGGTTTGAAATTCCTCTTCTCATTTACTTTCGAATTACTCTTAGGCTATCTGCGACGTAAATGACCAGCATCAAAATAGATGGGGTTAAACGACTTGGGTGATTTGAAAAGAATTCCATGTCGGTGTCGTTAACTTATTCCTTCTGCAAGGTGCATATTGTGCATCGGCATCCGCCCATTCCTCCAGGAGGGGAGCGCGGTACGGAGTTTCTGGACTTCCAAATAAGCAGTCCCGAAATGTACTCGGGTATCTACCAGGGGGCATGTCAGTTTGAGGTAGGATTCTAAGCAGGGATCCTATATAGGCAGGCAGGGTTCCCAGATATGCACCAAAAGACTATTTTGCATCCCCCACTGCCAAATAGAGATATCACCTCAGCACTTCAAAAGAAGGCTAGAGAATAAAACCGTTGCTGGCCTGCAGCTTTGATTGGTAGGTGTCGTATAACTGAACGATTCGTACGAAGCCTCAAATGAGCGCTTCTGGGTCTTCCTCCGAGCCCATGCACTTCTAGTGACGATCTTCAACTACAACAGAAACTTTCTCTTCTTCTGCTGCCACTAGATACCACGTTGACTTACTTGTTGATGCACGGACTTCCCTGGGGATCTCTGACCTGGTTCCCTTCTAGGGACAAGGTAAATCGACGGAGATAAACTCTCAGACCACTTTGGATCCTAAGGATTCGTCTTGTTTTATTACGGTGGTTGACATCTCCGACGCAGTGTCACTAGATTTGCATATGTCTAATGACGCTTATGCGCCTGAGGGTTCACAGCCTTTGAGCTTTACTGCCTCAAGAGCTGAGAAATCTATCCGTCAGATCACGATCCTTCGAATCAACAGAAGTCATGTAATATATATGAGGCAAAATTTATGTGAGATCTGTACTACCAGTAGCCCGCTTCTGATACGGTAAATACGGTAAACCGGAGCTTATACTATGCTAGCCTATTATAAATCAACAAGTGCTATGGCTCTAAGCCAGGGTCATATAGTGTCAGATGCTGCGCCTCGCATCTGCACAGTAAATACTAGCAAGCTTCCATAAATGGCGTGTACGGATGAACTGCATATCCAGGAAAGCCACCCTAGTCTAGCACGACGTATGATAGGAGAATTTCACTTATCGCCATGACTAACTGGTTTATAAGACTCATCCAGAGAGGGAACGATGATACTCTCCGAGGCATATTCCGTGAGCTTATTTCGACACCCTCAAGAAATAATGGCCGAACTTAGGGTCTTCGGTCAAGGAAGTGGATACTCATTGCTGACGGATCAAACAGGTGAATGCGAGCAGGTAGTCTAAATCAGACCTGCAGTTTTCGTCCCGTCTTGAGCCCCCTGAAGCTTCCAGGAATGCGAAACATGACACTCTCGCCGAGACACTATGGATAAGAGAATTGTCTAGTCTCGCCTTTCTTTGTTGATTCCTGACTTCCCTTGTAAGCATATGCAGGTCTCGCAGGGTATGTTTCTCGTTGTAGAAGGATCGTATACCGTGTGAAGATCAAGTAGGTCGGCTTGCTCTCTTATAAGTACAACCCTTTAGTTTTCGAAGAATGCCTCCTATTCGATGTCTAGCAACGACTTTTAACATATCGCCCTCATGAATCAACTTCATGGCCAACGAATAAGTAACTGCTTACCTATATTACTTAACGATAATATATTATTTACTCCTCTCCTACCTCGAGCAGTAATCTCTCGGCTTGTGGAAGGGACGTGCCTTGTTTTCCGGCGTAGTGATACGGTCTGCCTTCGATCTTTGCAAGATGCCCACCACAGCCACTAAGCCATCTGGCAACGTATTATTGTTGTTCGGGCCGCAAATTCCACGGCTCATCCCTAGTCGTTTGACAGAACTCCGGCGGACCATTCTAGAGGACCCCAACTTGGAGTTTCTCATCCGGACCATAAAGGAACTGCCCTCATTATGGTCCACCACAGTTCAACCAAACTGTCCGAGCCTTGTGTCTCTCGCAAATGCCAAGCATCAGCTAGAACAGCTTGCGGCATTTTTTGAGAATGAGAGCGAAGAGGTTCCCCGGTTGGCCCCCCCTTACAATTTACTTCTTGCTCCTTTAACTGTTATCGCCGAGATCGCCGAGTATGTTCGTCTCGGATACCAAGGCACAGTCCAAGGGTTCTGCATCGGCTTCTTGTCCGCCGCGGCTGTGGCAAGTTCTCGGAATAGGGCCGAGCTAGAGCGGTGGACTGCCACTGCTGTTCGGCTGGCGGTCGCTATTGGCGCCGTTGTCGACTTCGACGAACGGGTAAAGTCACACGAGCACCACAGCTCTACATGGTCAGTTCGCTGGACTTCGACACTAGAAAAGGACCATCTTGAAAAGACGCTGGCGTCTTTCCCCGAGGTAACCTACCTTGCTTTCTTCTCTTACCTGTCCATACCTTTATAGTTTTCGCTGGTGACTGACATGATCTATAGGCGTATATATCGTGCGTAACTGATATAAATAGAGTTACGATCACGATTCCAGAAAGCCACTTTGTGAGCTTCTCTGGACAATTAGCGGATGGCGGACTATCTGCTCAACCGGTTGGCCTATGTGGTCGATATCACACAGCTAAGCCGGATAGACAGGAGTTAGTGCAGCAGCTGAAGTCATTGTGTCAGCACAATGAAAGCTTTCAATTTCCCTCGGTCGAGCAGCTGACCGTACCGTTGCGGTCTACTTCAGATACTGAAGTAATCACAAGTGGGGTGCTTCATGACATCGCTTTAAACTGTATCTTGGTCGACCTGTGCAGGTGGTATGACACAGTCCAAGCAGCCCTGGATGTGTGGGATGGCCAGCCGGTGAATGTGATTCCCGTCGGGAACAGTTCAGGAGCGATCCCTCACTCCTTGAAATCGGCCAGCACCCCTGATGAATACCTTGCCCCGTCATCACATTCACCAAGCTCACCTTACACTACCACGCTCAACAGCAACTTGACTACTGGGCAGACGACACCATACAGCACCGTACCCCCAGGGGCCACAGGAACCACCCAGCCTATCGCAGTCATTGGTATGGCCTGCCGCTACGCGCAAGCTGATTCCCTAGAGGAATTCTGGTCCTTAATCAATTCAGGTAAAAATGCGACTACTCCTGTGCCCGAGGGTCGTTTTAAATCCGAGGAATTGTGGCGTACCCCCAAGGGTCCCTTCTTCGGTAACTTCATCCAGGACGCCGATGCATTCGATCACCGCTTCTTTGGCATGTCTGCTCGTGAGGCCGCTTCCATGGATCCTCAGCAGAGACTCCTGCTCCAGGTTTCATACGAAGCCATGGAGTCGGCTGGTTACGCAGATGGGACTGAATCGCCAAATCGCCCTGTCGGATGCTATGTCGGAGCTGGATACGTAGAGTATGAAGACAACATAGCTTCGGAGCATGCAAGTGCATTCTCAGCCACCGGAACTATCCGAGCCTTTATTAGCGGTAGGGTCAGTCATTATTTCGGTTGGACTGGGCCCTCAGTTGTATTCGACACCGCATGTTCTTCGTCCGCCGTTGCTATCCATCATGCTTGCAAGGCCCTTCAGACGAACGACTGTTCTGTCGCAATTGCTGGAGGCGTCAACATGATCACAAGCCCAACTTTCTACCAGAACCTGGCTGCTGCCTCGTTTCTTAGCCCGACTGGCGCGTCAAAAGCCTTCGACGCCTCGGCAAACGGATACTGCCGTGGCGAGGGTGCCGGCATGCTGGTCTTAAAGCCACTTGCCCAGGCCATAGCCGATAACGACCGCATTCTCGGCACCATTGCGGGATCGGCAGTGAATCAAAACTCGAGTTGCAGCCCAATTACTGTACCGGATTCGAATTCCCAAAGCGACTTGTACCTCCAGGCCCTTTCTGGCGGCGGGGTATCACCTTCAGACGTCACCTACGTGGAGGCCCACGGAACTGGTAAGTTAAGAATCTACCTTCTCATACTGTACTTTGCTAGTATCGAGAAGATACTCACATGAGACAATTTAGGAACCCCTGTAGGCGACCCCATTGAATGCACCAGCATCCGCACCGCATTCGGCGGTGCCCATCGAACTGAGGAGCTGGTGATAGGCTCAGTCAAGGATGTAATCGGACATACCGAGGCCGCTTCAGGTGTTGCCGGAGTCATTAAGACGCTACTCATGATGCAGCACGGCTCGATTCCCAAGCAACCCAATTTTACTCGTCTAAATCCCAAGATTCCCGCTTTGGAGCCCGACAAATTGGCCATTGCCGATAGATCTCGCCCGTGGCAAAGCAGTACTCGGCGGGCGGCCCTGGTCAACAACTATGGTGCGGCTGGGAGCAACGCCGCCATCGTGCTCCGAGAATACCGACCCGGGTTGACCGCACAAGATATTACCAACATCCTGCCGGAGAGTACCAAGGTTGAGTACCCGATTTTCTTATCCGCCAAGACGCCGGAGAGCTTGCGCGCGTACAGTGCCGCACTGAAGAAATTCTTAGACAGAAACGCTTCCGTCACCCTCGGTAATGTGGCGTACAACCTGGGACGCAAGCAGAACAAAACACTCGAGTACACGTCCACATGGACTACGTCAAGCCTTCCTTCACTTAAGCAAGACCTGGATGCCATTGCATCAGGGACGAAACCTATCTCGCAGAGGAAAATTGACAAGAAGAAGGCGGCCACCGTACAATGGCCCACGCCAGTAGTACTCTGTTTCGGGGGCCAGACTGGTCGCAGCATCTACCTCTCGCGGGATCTCGTTCAAAGCTCATCCCTACTCCGAGAACACCTAGAAAACTGCGACAAAGCTAGCACTTCACTAGGGCTGCCGTCATTCTTCCCGCGCATATTCGATCCAACGCCTGTAGACGACTTAGTCTTGCTTCATGCCATGTTATTCTCAGTGCAATACGCGAGCGCTAGGGCCTGGATTGATGGAGGGCTGCAAGTGAGCGCCTTAATAGGCCACAGCTTCGGTCAACTAACAGCCCTTGCCGTGTCTGGAAGCCTTGACCTAATTGACGGCCTTCGTCTGATTACGGGCCGAGCTCGTCTGATGGAAAAGCTCTGGGGTGCGGAGCCCGGCGTGATGTTAGCGGTCGAGGGCGACCAGGAGCGCCTCGACACCATTCTACAGGCTGTTGCCGAAACGCGCACTGTCGATGTAGCATGTTACAATGGCCCACGAAATATTGTCCTAGCCGGAGAAGAGGAGACGATTGATACCTTTGACCAGATTTGCAAGGTCTCGTTAGGCCTGAAGACAATTAAGCTAGCGAACAGCCACGCTTACCACTCCTACCTAGCCGATCCAATTTTAGACAACCTTCGGGACTTGGCCGGAACACTAGCATGGCGGAAGCCATCGATCCCGGTTGAGACATGCTCTCACGGCCAAAGTTGGACTAGCATCGATCCATCCAAGATTGCAGAGCACACTCGTGAAGCTGTGTATTTCGGTGAGGCAATACAGCGAATTGCTAGCCGTCACCCGTCGGCCGTCTGGCTTGAGGCCGGATCCGTATCTCCTATAACTGGCATGGTACGCCGCGCTCTACCAACCGGGCGGGAAGATGTCCTGCTATCGATGGACCTGGGCAAAGGTAACCCCTGGACAAGTCTTGCCAAGGCTTCGTCTAGTCTCTGGGCTGGCGGCTCTACTGTGGACTTCTGGGCCTTTCATAGCACAGACGCGGATCGATACCGATGGTTAGATCTGCCTCCCTACCAATTTGCCAAGACGAAGCATTGGATACAATACCAGCCCCATCGACCACAATCCGCGATCGAGACGCCGGCGCCTGTATCAACAGGTCCGCCACAGCTATTGCAACGACTCGGAGATGCGGATGGGGAAATTTTCTTCGCTGTCGATCCCTCGCATGAGATCTTTGAATTGAGCGTAAAAGGCCATGCGGTAGTCGGTCAAAGCCTGTGCCCAGCAGGGTTATACTTCGAATTGGCAATCCGGGCGGCACTGTCCCTTCAGGATGTTACCGAGGGAATCCCTAAAGTACCACATATCGAGAATACGCGCATCCTATCACCCTTGGGGCTGAAGCCCCTTAATGGAGCGCTTCGCATCAGCTTTAAGTCAGTCGACAGCTCTAAGTGGGCTTTCACTTTCTTCTCATGTCCTGCTGATGCTGGTGTCCGACCCGCGCCGTCCCAACGCGCGAACCATGCTCAAGGCACCGTGACACTGCTCGAGGCCGATGCAGCAACCTCACGCTTCCATTTCGTCACGCGTCTGTTGGGAAGATCGCGATATGACCAGATTGCTTCAAACCCTAACGCGAGCCGATTGGCCGGGGATGTGCTCTACAAGATCTTTGCCCGGGTCGTCAACTATGCTCCGTACTATAAAGGCGTCCGTAATACTATCGCTTACGATGGAGAAGTCGTAGGTGACGTGGTTATGCCTCGAGGAAAAGAAGCAGAGATTCTTAGCTCCAGTATATCCGACCCTTTAGCTATCGACAACTTTCTGCAAGTAGCGGGTATTCACGTGAACTGCTTGCTAGAAGGTAGCGATGACGAAGTCTCCGTGTGCAACGCCATCGAGGAGGTGCTTTGGAGCGACGTATACCTGCAAGAGCATGGGGTGGGCAAGCTATCAGAGTCCCCGAGCGCGCGGACGTGGAAGATATACTCGAACATGGAACCTAAGGGTAAGAACACGCTTGTCAATGACGTGTTCGTCCTAGACGCCACAACTGGTGCAGTCGTCGTAGCCATGCTGGGTGCGGAGTTCACCACAGTGCCCCTGGCTTCCTTGCGCAGAGTCCTGTCTAAAATCAATGAGAACTCAAACAGTCCTGCGCCAACCAAGCCTTCCCCGGCTCCAGTACCCACAAATGGCATCTTCACAAACGGGGAGCCAACACAACCTCCGAACGATCTTCCCAACAGAGTAACGCATCACGATGATCGCGCTTCCGCCGCTTCACTGCCATCTCCTGAGCCCGTTCCGGCTGCTACTTCTTCCGCAGCTTCCGAGGTCAATCTGTCCGTCCGAACGATGCTAGCCGATATTTTTGGCATGACTGTCGATGAAGTGCAACTCGACTCGGACCTAGCGGACCTAGGTGTTGATTCTTTGATGATCACCGAGATCTCTGGCGAGATCCAGAAGAAATTTAACGTGACATTATCGATCGACGATCTTCAAGATCTAACAGATGTGCAGTCCTTGACTAAGCTCTTAGGAGGGGGCTCGGAGACACCGGCAGTGGCTCCCGCTACTACCGCTCCTCCTACAGCGCCGGCCCAGAACGGTCCCGCAGGCGTTAATGGGGCCACAAATGGCCATGACGAGCACGAAGAGGCCGAGGACGATGGAGGTATCGCAGCCGTCAGTAGCACCTGGCTCTCCGCTAACCGAAGCTCGTTCGACGTGGACATTGAGAAACACGGATTCGGCAACTTTCGCGAAATCGTCTATCCGCTGCAGTCCGAGCTGGTAATCATATACACAATCGAGGCATTAGCGGCCTTAGGCTGTGACCTCCGAATACTTCGCGCTGGAGAACGTCTTCCGGCCCCCGTATACGATCACAAACACGACAAGCTCATGGCGCAAATGTACAGAATCCTCGAAGATGGAGGGCTGATTGCGGGGTCTGGCGCCGAAGCCACGCGAACGGGCCACTCCGCGCCCCAGGTGTCAGCTCAGCTGCTGCACGACGCCATGGTGCGGAAATTTCCCCTCCACGCGGGAGAACACAACCTGCTACGCACGACAGGCTCTCGCCTGGCTGACTGCCTTACGGGGCGGGCAGACCCCTTGGCCTTGATGTTTGGGAGTGCCGAGGCAAGGCAGCTGACAGAGGATGTATACGCCAACGGACCCATGTTCCGCGCCGCGACATCGTATCTATCGCGCTTCTTAGTAGACGTGGTGTCGCGCTTCCAGGGCAAGCGCAAGATCCGCATCCTAGAGCTGGGCGCCGGCACGGGCGGAACAACCAAGCACCTGGCAGAGCAGCTCGAGAAGAGCGGCGCGAGCCAGAAGATCAGCTACACCTTCTCGGACGTCTCAAAGTCGCTCGTGGCTGCGGCCAAGAGGAAACTCACCCGCTACTCGTTCATGGAGTACGGCATCGTGGATATCGAGAAAGAGCCGGGCGACGACGTCCGAGGGAAATACGATGTGATCATATCGACCAACTGTATCCACGCGACGCCAAGCCTCGTCCGGTCTTGCACCAACATTGGAAAAATGCTGCGGAAGGACGGACAGGTCTGCCTCGTGGAGCACACACAGAACCTCTACTGGTTTGATCTAGTTTGGGGGTTGATAGAAGGGTGGTGGTTATTCGATGATGGTCGCACTCACGCCCTTGCTTCTGAATTGCGATGGAAGAAGGACCTCGAGGCATCCGGCTTCCAGTGGGTGGACTGGTCAGACGGTGCTAGCGAGGAGGCCAAGATTCTGCGTATAATCGTAGCCTCGCCCACGCCGCAACTTTCGGCGCCTCCCATTAACAACTCGAACCATGAGCTGGCATCGCCTCTCCCAACGGAGGAGACCGTGGTCTTTAAGCAGGCCGGCTCATTGCCATTACACGCTGACATATTCTACCCGCCAACATCCCAGACCGGTAGCAAAGCACGACCCGTTGGTGAGACTCCCTCCTAGTGCGCTTCCCACTCCAAAGTATATGACTACCCCCCTTTAGGCTACTTCGTTACTGACATCAATTGGGGGTAGCTTTGATGGTTCACGGCGGAGGCCATGTGATGTTGTCCCGTAAGGATATTCGCCCAAAACAGACGCAGATCTTGCTTGATGCCGGCTTCCTACCCGTCAGCGTAGACTACCGCCTCTGTCCTGAGGTCAATCTACTAGAGGGTCCTATAACCGATGTCAGAGATGCCCTGAACTGGGCACGCAACACGCTACCATCCATCTCTCGAAAGCGTTCGGATGTCCGCATCGATGGTAGTCGTGTAGTCGCCGTGGGATGGTCGACGGGAGGTACTCTAGCGCTCAGCTTAGGTTACACAGCTCCCTCAGCAGGCCTACAACCACCCGAAGCCATTCTAGCCTTCTATTGCCCAACAGACTACGAGGACGAATGTTGGTCCCGCGAGAACAAGCCCTATGGCGATGCAACCATGACGACAGACGCGTACAACCTCCTGGAGGGAGTAGCCGATTCGCCCATAACGGCATACAACCCGCCGACCGGTGCACGAGCAGCCGGCGGCTGGATGGCCAAGAACGACGCGCGCTCGCGCATCGTCCTGCACATGAACTGGCACGGGCAGACTGTACCCGTCTTAGTCAACGGGCTAACAAAGACCACGCAAACCGGCGCGCAGAACGGAGTACCGGCGCTGCCGCAGCCGACGCCCGAGCAGATCCAGGCGATCAGCCCGCTGGCCCAGATCCGAAAGGGCAACTACCGCACCCCGACGTTCCTGGTGCACCCGTATGAAGACGACCTGATCCCCTGGCAGCAAGCTCAGCGCACGGCGGACGAGCTGCACCGTAGTGGCGTGGAAGCGGAGCTGCGGCTCATCAGTAATGCTGCACATTTGTTTGACATGTACAGGAGCCACGAGGGGAACGCGGACGCTGTTAAGGCTATTGCTGATGGATATGCTTTTCTATCTAAGCACATCTAGTATTATATGAATGAGTAAAGATTTTGGTACATGTATCACAATAGAATAGGAGGGACATCTTGGATTGGCGACTGGTAATACGGAATGGCCTCGAATTTGGGAATAGAAACTAGTGTGTGAATTTTCTAAAGGCAGCCTTAGTTGAAAACTGAAGAGACTCATTGGAGGTACCTAGCCACAGCCCTAATACGCTAATCGGCCGCTGAAATGACGCTATGCTGGATGAGTTCCTAGTGCTAAGGTCGCTGTGGCGTAGTCTATGGGTTCTGAGAATTTACCTTCAATGTTACAACTTTGGTTTTCTGGGTCCCGTCCCGTCCCCCTCTTATCGGAGGGCCAGTCAATGAACACAGGGCATACAGCGCTGTAATTTATAGTAGAGAGACTGCCCATAACATCTCGTTAATTTAGGTACGGGGGGCATCTTCTGTAATTCACTGTAATGATAGTGCACCATAGTCCTGTATCTTTCTTTTTACAGGTACCAGGTTGCCAGGTACCACCGTACAATTACCGAATCGGGTATCACGCTAACCTGTCGCCAACGTCGATTGGTCGATGAGTTCTTTAATACCAATATAATCAGCATAACATAGATGTAGGCACGCAAGTTTTTCAGTCAAAAGCGAGACATCTATGTAGGTAGGTTTTGGATGTGATGCTAGTCTAGCCCTTTCCGTGCTCAAGAAACTAGGTATCTATGCACGGGGGGCCTTCAAGGCCCAAGTGGCTAGACAGGTTGTTGGGTTTAATGGATTGAGATAAATGGCATCATGGATGGCCTCTACGGTACTATAGTTTGAGGGCAGTTCCACTGCTTCGAACTAGACAAAGGCAAGGAGAGAAAGGAGATTGATAAGACTGAATCCTCAAATATTTGGTATGAGAAATCTTTGGCTTTCCGGACACTCTGTACAGTCAGGGGGTAGGTGGACTAAGGATGTGACAATTTTCGTCGGCATACCTACATGTGATTGTTCCCTATGAGAATTGTCGAGCAAGGAAATAGATAGACGCCGGGTATACACGTCTACCAGCACATGTAGAGAGAAATTCAGTCATCTTAGACCAGGGACAAGGAACAAAGCAATATATAATATAATGCACAGCCAAATAGGTATCACTCGTAACTTGGGTTCCGTGATCCCATCGCTTCCAACCTTTATCCACTCAGTCCGAGTGTGGTGGTGGAGGTCAGGATATCCCCTATACGGGATCATATCTATCCCCTCGTAATCTGTTGCAATACTTCAAGCCTATCCCCATTCTGATTCTGCGTCGTCCTTGGACCATACCACCTGGAATTCCATTTGAGCATTCTCTTCCTCACCCCCCCAAAGTCCTTCACAGGGCTCCTTGTTGACTTCCATGCCTGTTGGTTCGTCCTCTAGGTCCTCAATGTTAGTCACAAAGCGAAGAGGGGAGGAACGACCACCAGCCAGACCGCGGTAGCCGTAGCCGCAGCCGCCGAAATCGATTTCTCTGTGACGCTTCCAATAGTGGTGCTTCGATCGTCTCTTCTTAAGTTTACGCCTAATCTGATCTGTGTTCGAGACGGCGTTATGGATGCAGGTATTCATCTCGGTAGTCCGGTCAGCAACAACAGTGCTCAATAGACACAGGTAATCTCGGACATCCAGGTCGTGCTTTTGAAACTCGAGGCGTTCCGCGTCTTGAAATCTGCCGAGGTCAATGAGCTGCTGTCGAACCATATTGGTGCAACTGTCGATATAACCCTGATTCGAAAATTTGGTCTTCTCATCGGTACCTTTGGCATTTTCTCTATCCGGGTCTTCGGCTTCAGTCGTGCACTCTCCATGATATGTACTCCAGAAATGGGCGTACCCAGCGACGATGCAGTCGGACAACTTTTTCCAACTGTTTATCATTGCTTCGCGTCGCTTGCAGAAGCAGCCACTGTCACAAAAACACCACAGGTCCCATTCGCCATCAGGCCGCGAGCGGACAGCTACGACTTCTTCGCAAGACGGAGATAGTTGGCGAGCTTCCATGGCAAGAAAACGACAAATTCGTTGTCTCTCTTCCACTTCTGCGCGTGTAGGGTTGACCAGGCCCGAGGGTTGGTTCGGTGCGTTGAGTTTCTTCTTCTTGGACCTTTCCTCTCCTAGCATCTTCATAAGGGCCTCTCTCGCCTTACCTAATGTTATCTGTGCCCTTTTTCGCTTCCTCCTTTCTTTCCCTACCCTTTTGTGAGCTGACTGGGACACCCGTCGGTTGGTCGCTGTAACCGGCCAAATCGGTTGCGGTACGACGACGACGTGCTGTTTAAACTCGCGGTCTGAGTTATCAACGACATCCATGATAATGGTAAACAAACTTTGTTGGATATATGTAGATATGCGATGAATGATAATGAGCTCAGATGGAAAGAGTGCAAACGGTGGCTTGGGTCCAGTGAGGTATAGTTGGAGATTTACAAGATTTGACCTCTTGTAAGAAGCAGAGAGGTGGGATGTAAGTTGCAGGACTGGTGGAGTGAAAAATGAATGACTTCTAGGGTTAGAACAATCCAAATTTGTTGAATGCATCGGCCGCGTGTAGAAACGGAGCGAATTGCGGGTTAGGGCTGGGGGCACACACCTATTCAACTGAACTATGCGCCAACAGGGTCGATGACTATGGTTTGTCGCAGTCTCTCAAGCAAGAACGGATCCTGTGCTCTTCGAGACCAATGCTTTTTTCCCAAGTTCAACCTGGACGTTACCATCGAGTGACTATGGAGTGACTATCAATAGCAAGTATCCAGGCACGTAAGTAGTCGTTGTGTTGGCGCAGTATAGATGTCTCTTTTGAGATATTGATTCGTGAGGTTGGAATTGTTTCTACCTAGGAGTTGCGGGAGGAGGAGAGAAATTTGTGCTCAGCGAGCAATGCTGAGGGCGAAGATACTGACAGGTCACTCGACGTTGGGGCCAGCTGTGTATTTGCCTGCCTGGAGACAGACAAAGTTGAGAGGCAGCGGAATGCATATGGAATTTAGGTTGCTAGGCACATAACAGTGAAAAGGAGGGAGAGCGCATTAGATGGAGGTTTCGTGCTACAATCCTAGCTGCCTCCATTCTAAGACCAGCCCTGTGAAGATCCATTGGGTGGGAGGGTCTAAGTTGGTTGTGATGTCGCTAGAATAGAGTTTCCGCACCTGACCGCTCGGACGAATAGGAGTCATTAACTGTAATGCACACCAGATGTATACCTACCTAAGGTACCTAATGTAGTCTTTTGTCTGATAGGTAAGACTCCATCCATGCATGTGTGAGTGACTGTGACTGACAATTCGGAGGAAAGAACCAACATTGAACTTGAACAAACACGCTCATTCATGTACTTGATGCATCAGATGACATGTACCTTGACTCATGTGGCGCTTGGCTGTGCTATTAGGTAATCTCGAACCGGGTACTAGTGGCAGCGGCGGGCCCTGAGTACCTAACCCATCCATACCCATACCAGTTTCTTCATATGCATTTAATATATGCACAGTTGGTATGTCCCTACTAGTTACATATATGTATTCCGACCATTGACATAATGTCCATGGCGAGATTCTTGCAGAGAACATTAGGTTTCAAGTCGTCATAATTTGGCTATTTGCGCTTACCTAATCCAGTGATGTTACGTGATCGGAAGGATTATTGGCCCGGCTTCCCCTTGCCTTATATGTAGCGATTGTGCCGATGGAGCTATCCAATCCATTCAAGTCAATTAGAAAGGACATTGAACACCAACGGTTGCAATTAATCAGGAAGGTCTCTCTCCACCAGCCACGGCTAGAACAAGCATAAGTACCTATGTAATATTACGATGGATTCAGAAAGACTCAAACAACTAGAACAAGCAGAGCAAGAACTACGTGTAAGGCTACAATACTCGCTAGAATGCCCACTCCCCCAAAAGGAACTATACCATTGCTAACCTAGAACGAATAGCGGCGCCGCGAACGTGGTAAGCTTGCGCAGCGTGCGTTCCGTAAGCGCCAGGGCAAGAAAACGGTGACAGACGGGAACAACGAAACCCAGAGGTTAAAGGCGGCCATCGAAGCCATCGCTAGGGTGGCACGTCAAGATGATCGCCCCGAATTGCTTCAAGCTATCCGGGAAGCGGCTGAATCGGCGGGGTCCGAGTTTGACTTACAGAAGTCGGCCAATGACGACACCAACAGTGACACAAATTCTAAGTCAGCTGCAAAGCGGTCGTCACCGTTGCTGGACATAGTAAAACCCGTAACTGAGAGTCAAGCTGCGTCAACCGGTCTAACAGCTATCACTCAAGAAAGCTCTCTCTGCAGTAGCGGCTTTACAAACTGGAGGTCGAGCAATGAGAAGATGACTTCATTAAGGGCTAGAATGAATTCAGAACGAGTGCGGCCACGATTCGACTATGGACTTTGGTTTAATACTGATCGATTCATTCGGATGGATAGCCCGCCCTTAGATATAGTCCCATATCTTGGTCCGGGAATGGCGACGTTCGCGGGGCGAATATTCTGGGCTGCTGGGGAATATTTACTTAATCTATGCCGGAGAGCTGAAGCATATGCTGATACGAACCCGATTGCCGCAAGGGAAGCGAATGAGAAGATTTGGGGTATGGTTCAACATTCGCCGCCCTTGCACAATGTGCGATATATCATAGCTCTAGCGGAAGCGCGCCGTGAATTTCGCGACCGCGGCTATATTGAAGGGAATAATCCTGCCGGTGAAACTGACTCCGCGAAGCTTTTGCAGGAGCATGTACTGGCGGACTATAGGTCGAGAGGAGAGGATGCGACTCTCTGGCTCTCACCACGAGCCGTTGAGAACGAACTTCGTAAGCGTTTGAGTTATAAGTCATACAGGAGCCTCGAACATGCACTCCAACTGTGGGATTCGAAGCAAGCAGGCCCATCACTTGAGGTGGCAAAGTCACTTATCCATGCTCTGGCGAGAACCTTCATCTGTTTTGGAGATGGACCTCGCTGGCGCGCTGATCGTGTCTCGACGCTGTTAGGCGGGAATATTCAAACCGAACCTTCGCAGAATGAATCCACGAATCTAGTCGGTCCATGAGGTTTAACTAAACCAACTGCGAGAAACAGCTACCAAGAAAGTCGAGCCGGAAGGAGATAGGGGGATTAGATAGTTCCCCTTAATAGCTGAAGTCCCTATCTACATAGATTAGGCCTCTTTCCGAAAGAATCTCGGGAGTAGAAAATTCTGTACAGCAACGGAAAGCTATCCTAGGCAGACATTCCAACTCCTAAAGACTCGATATAGCGATGTAATACGTAGGATTGCGCGTCATGCGAAAACTAGGTCGCTCGCGACATTGTTTGGAGTGTCGGGGCCCGAATGCTATCTGCATGTAGGTAGACTCGTGTCGAGTACATCGGTCCTTGCGTGAAGTTTGAACTTAAACATTCGTCTTGGGGGAGCGCTTGGGGGGGCGCTTGGGGGAGCGCATGGCCGCAGCAGTGTCGTAATCGCTTTTCCATTCTTCTTCTAGTTCGTGTAGGCAATCAAGTACCGCCGGTCCAACCCGCTTGTTAATGACGTCCTTCTGATACCTGGTCATTTTCTTCAGCACATAAGTGGACACAGCCTCCGGATCTCTATCTTTAGGTCGGTCGATTCTAATAGAGATGCGGGACCACCGTCCGCCAGCGAATCTGGTAGGGTTAAGGCCCACCATGGCGCTTTTGACACCGTTATGTCCTCGATCACTTGCACTCCACCTTAGTATTTTGACGTCACCTAGATACTTGTCCAAATCATCGTGGACTACTACCAAGCTCAGCTCTGAGGGTCTTAGACCGCGTTCCTTCATCACGTCTCTGTACGCCCTGGCGATCCAGGGGCCCGAGATATTCATCTCGGTAGGGCTCTGCATCAAGCTATATTTCTCGCTTATCGAGGCCAAGCAGGATTTATTGCCATATCTTTCGGACTTGAAAGGCGGTTGTGACGGACCGAGTAGCTTTTGCAACGAAGCGAGGGCAAAGTGGCCGGCGGAGTGGAGGCAATCGTAGTGTGGTGGCGGATTGCCTAAGCTGACAACCAAGAAGAGAGGTCTGAACGTTTGATGCACCGATACAGCCATCATACGAAGAAAGGTTGTATAGGGGTCATAGGCCATTTCTGCGAAACAACATTGAAGTGCATGTGGGTGGATTATTGAAAAGAGACGGGAAGGAAAGTATGTAAGGTAGATTTCAGCTCCGACGGATGCAGCCAATGAAAATTTCCTAGTCTTAAGGTGGAGACGCAAAATCAACTTCAGCCACAGATCAGCGGTTGCGGCTTGGTAGGGCTGCAAGTACCTAGGTACCTAGGCACCTTCACATCCCACGTCGGGTGCCGTTACCCGTTTGTGGCGCAGTAAAGTTCGCTGACGTAGGTATGTTGGAGGAGTTGGAGTTCATGATGGAAGGCCAGGCTCAGCCACGACAGCTGTGACCCAATTGTCGCCTACCCACCAACATCGACCTGCAACCTGCTCCCTGCTCCCTACCAGCTGCAGCCTACAATCACAGTTCACATCCCGCCAATCCCTTTCGCTCTTATTATTACATTGACGACTCCTTAATTATTCTTCTCCCGTCCTCTGCGGAACCCCAATTATTTACACGAACTCGGATTATTGTGTTTTTCTGGTCCTATCGGGAGCGCGAGGTACCGTCGCAAAAATGTCGTGGGCAGGTATGGAGCCAATCAGGCACGAGAGTCGCTGTAGGATTGATCCATGCTAATCAGCTCCTTTTCAGGCTTCAAGAAGAATGTCAACCGCGCTACGACGCAGGTGATGATGAAGACCGGCCATGTCGAGAAGACGAACGATCGCGACTACGAGGTCGAGGAGAGACGGTTCCGGACAATGGAAGCTGCTTCGCTGCGCCTCCAGAAAGAAGCAAGAGGATATCTGGATTCCATACGAGGTGAGAAGAAAGCCACATAAGCGAGAACAAGCAGGGCGAACTATATGCTAAGGGCTTCATACAGCCATGACGGCGTCGCAAATGCGCATAGCCGAGACGATAGATGCCTTCTACGGCGACGCAGGAGCTAAGGACGGTGTTAGCAGAAGCTATAAACAGGCTGTGGAAGATCTAGATTCCGAAACAATAAAAGCACTGGATGGTCCTTACAGGTATGAGTCTAACGGGCTACTCCGCTTATAGCAATGGGCTGACAATGGCCAGAACAACGGTATTAGAGCCCATTACCAAATTCTGCTCCTATTTTCCCGACGTCAACGAGTGTAGGGTCCCCGTGTCATCCATACCTATGCCCGTCACTAACGTGGTGCCCAGGTATCAAGAAGCGCGGTCACAAACTTCTAGACTACGATGCGCTGCGAGCAAAGGTCAAGAAACTGGCTGAGAAGCCTGACAAGGACGTGACGAAACTCCCACGTACAGAGAAGGAGATGGAAATTGCTAAAGCAGCCTACGAACAGCTCAACGAACAGCTATCCACCGAACTACCCCAGCTAATTGACCTTCGAGTACCCTATCTTGACCCCAGCTTTGAAGCGCTCGTCAAGATCCAACTCCGGTTCTGTGCCGAAGCTTACAGCAGGATGGCTCAAGTCCAACAGTATCTAGATGCAGACACTAGGGAGCAGTACGCCCAAGGTCACTTGGACTCGAGGGTGGAGCAGGTACTGCAAGAGATTCGGGAACTTAGCATCAGCGGAACGGTTTAGGGTGTCATGCGTTTGGCATGAGGATGCGGAGTTAATCAAAAGGGTTTCTATTAGGCATGGTGGTTCAGGTCCGGGGCTAGTATTTTTGTAAGCTATTAGGACGGTCCACTACACGATTCATGGGTTCATGTTAGATATTCACAGGGACGACGGTCTCGCGAATGGCAAATAAGTATATTCGAGAGGAGATTTTGCCGTCGCTCTTGAAAGAGATGATTAGCATTGCACTCCCTACCCGCTCATATTACGACACTGTTAGGAAAATGATACCTTCTTTTCCCTTCGGGTCTCCGGACCAATATTGGAAGAGGTATACAGCTAATATTTAGGTTGGTATGAAGGCCGACAAATAACAGCTGTGTTGAATAGAAAGATGACTGTTGGCTATAAAGCGCTTGTATGGCCTTTTGCGTTCCTCTCCTTCGTTGGGGAATCATCAATGTCCATTTCCCGCCCTCGGCTTCTCGATAGATTGGGGACTGGACTATCAACAGATCGACCTAGCACTTAGTCTATTGGCTAACCCAGTAGTCAGTGAACGAGTCTGCCCCCCTATCTGTCAAGCTACCTACCTAGGAGGTAGGTATGCAGGTTAATCAACGAGGTTTCAACAAATCTAATTCGGCCCCGTCACTCGAAAAGTTGACAGTCGCAACACCAGAAGCGGGCGGGTATGGGCAAGCTGTGCGTTTCGTGCCTAGGTACCTACTTAATGTCGGGACCTTCGAACTCTAGGCGCACACCCCATTCCACGAACGATCATGCCCCAGTTTTGAAGCCGACTAGTACGTACTGGCTACTCTGCAAAGACCACCAATGTATCCTCGTTTTATAACCGGCAAATGCGTGGGCTCAGGACCGAGGAGGGGAGTTTCTACATCCAATAGGCCAGCAGCGAGCCATCATCATTAGCGCTCCCCCGTCTACGACCAAGTCGGGAATCCTGTCCAGGCAATATTTTTCTAATATCAAGGCTTTGTATGTACCAACAATCCATTGTATAACGAATAACGGAACTAGGCAAGAGTTGGTGGAAGTTTTAGACAACGGTAAGTGGCTACCCCTATACAACAAGAGATGAAATGGTAGATAGAAAAGACTAATGCTACCGTGTTGCCTGCGTAAGTACCTACGCTACAATCACGAAATGTTGATATGCAAATACCAGGCGGCTCTATTATTCCCCATTAACATTAGTTATAACTCTACTCATAGCCTCGGAAGGAGTATCTGCTTTTTTAGACACTTTTAGCGGCTTGTATGCATTGTTAAATATAGTATTGTTTTCTTTAGAGCAGAACAATAATGGAATAGTCCTCTTTCGTTCCGGTCAAAGAGAGGTACCAAGGCAAAGGGCTGTAAGGCTCAATGCATGTGGTGAGAATAATATATAGGTATTATCCTCTCAGCTTTTCGGTCCCAATAAGGGTTGAGGTTGTCAAACAGAATTCGTAAAACTCTCACTCACCCTGGCAAGGAACTTTGCAGGTAGATTAGTCCTACTTTACCCAAACACATAACAAATATACTTAGAACCATCCAGTTTCATCATGGCCGGCCCTCCACCGCGTATTCCAAATTGGCGTGTAAGTTTATAATTCATATCAGCCGGAGTATTATAAAGTTGTGTATGAAATGACTAATACTTTAGTGAAATAGGCACCGCATCCTTTCAACGGCGTACAATCTGTAGTCCACGGGGACAATGATTTCAGAGTGAACTTGGGCACGGAGGCGAGAGCGAGTCGAGTCGTTGCAACACTTGAAAGGCTTACCAATCTTGGCGCTACCAATAATTTCACCACAGACAATTTGTTAAACGAGACCCAGCTGTGGGAAGCATTAAGTACAGCTTTCCCCTCCCCATTCTGTGAACGCAAAGCTAACGAATATATTCAATAGACGCATTTAATCTTCACACGGAGGGGGCCCTCCAGGTACCGGTAAGATATCCTTTACCAGAAGTTGAATGAGATATTAGCAAGTGGGTGCTGACTTTCTACTTAGTGGTGTTGGGTTAACCAGCATGTTCTTGAGATACCCAACCAAACAAGTCTACCCCCGGGCTTCACCTGGGATAATTGGCAAAATCAAAACAGAATCGATACGCACACCAGGGACCTATTACGCGAATTTGATCACGCATGGGTACCGACAACCGCCAGGCCTAACCGTGTAAGGGGTACTGACCCTATGTATCGATTTATCGTATTCATGCACCGCCATGACCATGAAGGAGGTGTTAGACCCCACCTAAACAGGGTGTACTCGGCCACAATATACGATCGAGAAGTAAGTCTCCTATCAATATATATGCTTGGCAATATACACTAACAGTTCGTAGAACCAAACGGCCAATTGGTTCGACCTTTGGCATCGAGACAACCCCGACCAGCGGTGGCAAGACGTAGTAGCATACTGGGCAAACATACCGAGTGAGTAATATTTGGAGTTCCTTTTCTCCTCCTTCGATCTGCCTTTCGAGCCCCTTTCTTACAAGACACTTACTAACTCTCGATGTTACAGACACCTGGCCGGTTGAGGTGACAGGCAACCTACCTATGAGGTTGAACAGATCCGTGTATTCATCTCTTGCGGACGTCGAGGCTGTGGCTTATCACAGGATCCCTCCGGCGTACACCCAATATGCCATGATCAATATTATCCTTTTCTATATGAGAAATTCAAATGAGAACGGCGGCACTCCGGCAAATCCAATTCTAATGGTTCCCACGGACATGCTGGACAAGATAACTGGCCTAAACATATTTTACCTTGCCAAGCTGATTGTTGTGCTATTTCAAGCTATTCGATTAAGCGGGCAACGGAATGAATTTGTTGGGAACCTCCAGATTACGTATCACCAGATCGCAGCCTTCTTTTGGGTTAGAAATGCCTCACTACAGCACAAGGTTCGACAATGGTTACGGGATGCCTACTATGGTACGGACCAGGAATGGCTTATAGATGCTATAACAGGGTGAAAGGAAAGTCCTACACCAACGCGGCCATTGATATATATGCCTTACCATTATACGCTTCACCAGACGCCAGGGTTCGCCCACCAAAAAGCAGTCCTACTTTGCATCAAAGGTGGATTTCTGGTTTCTTTTCTGTTTCTTAAGCTCTTCTATCCATCAGTCGATGGATAATAGTTAGCTTTGTTTACGTAGCTAGATTGTTTATAACGTAATATGTTTTGTAATTTACCTAAAGTACTCATTAAGTTCTTGATATTTTCTAGTTGTAGTACTTTGAATGCATATGTACTACACGTAAATGATAGACCATTAAATTGCCTAGTACTGTTTCGTTTCTGCGGAGTTTTAATAGGTAATGGAGTGATCCATGAACTATTTGCGGATCTCTTGTGTACCTAGATACTATATCTGGGGTATGCCATCGACCTAATGAATAAAATATTTCACGTTTGGACAAGTCAATGGCCAAGGATACCTTCATTGACATATTAAGAGAAAAACAATGTAAAATATGGGTAGGAGTAAAAAGACCTTTTTGTGTAAGGGAGTCTGGACTTGGTCGGGTATACTTAGAGATAACTGCTCTTTGTCTATGTTCTCTCAAGTCTCCTCCACTTTGCCCGGAGTATCCGGGACGATTCCTAATGTAACTATTTCGTCTTTTGGTAACGTATAAGAACGGACGTGATTGCTCGTACATCCACGGAGCTTCAATAGCCTTAGAGATCTAGGCATGGATGTGTAGGATTTATTCTTCAATATAGCGTGTCATCAAACCATGGGCGACTCGATAAATAACAGCACTTTTCCTATAAGAAATTACGTATAATAGCTTAGTATCCAAATATACGAAGTTTGTGATGTGGAATATGTACAATTTATGTAAACCTATATACGGGCAAAGTATGCCGTTGTCGGAGTCTCATTTCAATTTTTAAGACGCCTAGTTACCCCTGGCTCAAAAAGACGCCATTTTGTCTAGAATGTCATAATCACTTTTGATCGACCTACTCAACCCACACAACGGTGCTCAGTCCATCCTCCTGTTGCGGAGTTCCGGGCGTCGCGATTGGCAAGTTGGCCAAGAGGTCGCCCAGCTTTCCGGTCTCGGGGTCGCGCGCAATGATAGCCACGTTGCTGCTGGTTTGCCCACCGACGGCGAGCAGGGTGCCGGCCTTGTTGATGGAGAAGGAGCGGGGGAACCATGCGTGGGCCGGTGACGCCTCCACCCACTTGATCTCACCAGAATCGACGTCAATGCTGTACGTGGCGAGAGAGTCGTTCTGCGGGCCGAAGGTCTCGTCGGCACGGTTTGCGGCATACAGGAAGTTGCCAGAGACGTGCACCTCAGCGGCCTTGGATCCGTTGGGGGGCTTGACGCCTTCGGCGTATGTGGCGAGTGTCTGTGTTTTCTTGAGGGTCAGACATCCATCGTCAGGGTAGGTGACGGTCCATGCCGATACTGAGTTGCCCAGCTCGTTCACCGTATACAGCCTCTGACCGATGGTGGATCCGGAGTGCGGTGCCCACCAAGCGCCGTGGCGGGGTCCGTCACCTGGGTCGGCCTTGCCGGGCTCGCACGCCGTGAGGCTGCCTGTCTCAGCGTCGATACTGAAGATACGGATCAAGTCGGCGCCGAGGTCAGGAACGATCAAGTACCGGCCGGTAGGGTCAAGCTGAGAGGCGTGTGGGTGAGGCGCATTCTGTCGCGAGTTGGGTCCAGGTTCGGTCATGTTGAATTTCAGCTTCTGTAAGATTTTTGTGCTGTTGCTGAGAGGGAGCTTGTAGGTGGTTAGGGTTGATGGATCACTAAAGACAAATGTTAGTTTCCATCTTGAAGATGGATGAAAATGTCCTCGTACTACTGGACGGTGGCTATAAAGCCATAGCCATCATCATTTCCCTTGCCAAATGGCGAGCCGTGTACGCTGGCGCCTGAGGTAAGAGCCTTTCCAGTCTGCTTCAAGCTGCCATCGGGTCCCACGGAGTAAGATGCAAGCAGGCCGCTTCCGTTCCAGTCTTCATCGACACAGTACACGGTGGTCGCGTCCGCGCTCACTTGCAGCCAGGCAGGTAGAGTTCCACATCCTCCAATTGATGATTTGTTGACTAATGTGGCGTTTTTACCGCCCCCTGTGTACGAGAGGGAGAAGATTTTGCCAGTGTAGTGTGCTGCGAGGAGGTTTGCTCCAAACACCTCTGTTGCTAGGCCAAGTGTGCCTAGAATTAGTGTCTTGAAGGATGCCATTATGGACTACCTATACCTTAGGCCACAGTAGGGCGACAGCGATGAGAGAGAAAAATCAAACGAAGGTGATGTTGTAGGCCAAAGGAAAGACCCTTCGCAGACGATGCGAACATGTTCGTCTTTGAGTTGACGGACTCACATCACGAAGGCGATGCGCTAGGACACAACTGGAACAGTAGGGACGACATTCCTAAGCCACAGCCTCAAACAGTAACATCATAATTAGCAAACCCGGGGAAAGTTGTCGCGAACATATTGCTGCTAGGCAAAGCCGAACAACTCCTTGGCTCCGCGAGCGCAAATGGCAACATCTCGGAAGATCATCCCGATTGTGCGACGCTCCGGACAGGAGGAATTACGCTCGGCAGGGGCTTTTAAGGCTAATTGGTTTGGTACCTCGTCTATCGCGTCTAAATGGTCGACCCTAGCTAAATTAAAGATATTGAAGCGAAGATCTCGTTGGCTAGACGGATCTTTGTCCTTCGTTCAATGTGACGATGCCCCAGACTACCCCCACACTCCCCGCGACGATCCCGGAGGCACGGTCCTGCGCCCTGATGGACAGATAGCACATGGGAATTAACGTGTCCCTAATTGCAGCCCGTTGTTTTCGGTTGCGAGCTCGCAATATGCAGCTGGTGATTAGGACGTGGTGTTTCTTGGCGGCAGATTATGCACCCCAACTTAGACGCGGTAGACTCGTGACCTGGTAATTTTTCCAAGCGCCCTTAATATGCAGTACGATGGAGTAGCGGATGGCCCCATCTCAGGATGACTTATGACGACCTCTAGTGTATCTCCTAGCTAGAGGATCGGCAATTGACACCGTTTAGGCCGCCTGTCTACCATGGGGGGACTTGCTAATATGGCGCATCATGCTCCGTAGGATCGTATGTCGGGCTAGCCTTTTAGGACGCCAGCCTAGTACGCTGAAGTTGTAAGACTTCAATAGCCGACATGCCGAGCTTTAATAACTTTCCCGGTACTTGAGCGCGCTTATTCGTATTTGAGATAGCCAGTAAGACCGTTCTCGGGTTTGAATGCTCGCGAGAAACAGGAAATTCGCGTGTGAGGGCGGTTACTTTAGCGATGGTTCGACCCATATCTAAAAGCATCAAGATGCTTGGATCTAAGACCAGAGTTAGTTGTGGTATCTAATTAGGTGCCACATAAAATGTTATGAGTGAGGTCTTCTTATATAGGCTGTATATGATATCGTAATCACACTAGCAAGCTAGATTGGAAGAAGCCGAGAAGATCGGTCATAAGCCCACTGTCCATGATGCTGCAAGCCCTACGCGGGCCAAAATTCCCACGTCTCCGCCTCTATCAAACAGGATCAGACACTCAGTCGGCCAATCTCCGGCAACATCTGTGCTGGGAGCCTCCTAACTCCCGAGTTTGGTGGCCAAGGATGTTCGATATTAAGTGTCGGACCATTTAGCCCTATATCATCTTCAACTGTGATTCCGCTATAAGTTAAGAATGGACAGTAGTCTGTGATAAAGTCCTATCGTCGTTCGACTCGTCATTCGAGTATCCTGAGTCTCCAAAGACGGAATCGGCCGAGTGAGGGTATATAGTCCCTAGAACGCAGCGGGTCGTTCAGTGGTTCAAGACGCCATACGACATCTTGTCGATACCTCAGCTGTGAATACCTTCTCTTCCTGCAGTTGCTAACAGGATGCATTCGAAAGTGACTTTCTGCCTTGGGCTCCTGGCTAGCCTCGGTCAAGGCGCTCTCCTCAACAGGCGTGCTGCTTTAGAGGATTGCCTTTCGGGTAGCTCGACAGCGGTAGACCAAATTGGTTCCGATGACTATAACCGTGACATTACACCTTTCAACAGGCGGTTGCAGTTCAAGCCCGCAGCCATTGCTGTACCTACTACGGTAGAGCAGATCAAGAGCGCTATGGCGTGCGGCTCAAAGTTGGGATATAAGGTTACAGCGAAATGCGGAGGGCACAGCTATGCTTCTCTAGGTTTGGGTGGGGAGGATGGTCATCTCATCCTTGAGCTAGACCGGATGAACTCCGTCAAACTAGACAAGGAGACGAACATCGCAACCGTGGACTCGGGGACAAGGCTAGGCCACCTAGCAGCAGAGCTGTTCGCACAAGGAAATAGGGCTATATCCCACGGAACCTGCCCTGGGTAAGTTGAATGAAGTCCGCGAGAGGGATCCAAACTAATGGAGTTAGTGTTGGTCTATCCGGCCACGTCCTGCACGGCGGGTTCGGTATGAGCTCCCACACTCATGGATTAGCTCTGGACTGGGTCATTGGAATGAATGTGTTGTTGGCAAATGGAACGCTCGTTCATGCCTCAGAGACAGAGAACAAAGATGTTTATTGGGGTCTGCTTGGCGCAGGGTCAAACTTCGGCGTTGTTACGAGCTATGAGCTCAAGACTTTTGAGGCTCCCGCAAATGTCACCTGGTTTGTGGTGAGCTTGCCTTGGAAGAAGAACACTACTGTCGCTGGGTTGGAAGCTTTAGAGGACTATGCCCTAAACACCCAGCCTGCGGAGTTGAACATGCGTCTCTATGCCACGCGTCAATTCACCCAACTGGAAGGTTCCTACCATGGAAACAGGACTGATCTTGAAGCTGCACTCGAGCCGCTACTGAACAAGACTGGAGGCAAACTAGCTGCGGCCCAGACGGTCAGTTGGATTAAGGGCCTTGAACATTTCGCTACGATGAAGCTTAATCAAACCTACCCCTACACACAAGTGGTAAGTAACCGCACTATGGTATGACGATTGCTTGATTACTAACCTGAGGATAGCAAGAGGAATTCTTCGGTAAGAGCCTGGAACTCAAAGGTTTGAACGGCACTGCGGCAAAGGGCTTCGCCGACTATTGGTTCGACGTGGCCAAGAACGAAACAGCCCACTGGTATATCCAGCTAGACATCCACGGAGGCAAGAACTCAGCAGTGTGGAAAGCTGACTCGAAGTTGACGTCTTATGTGCACCGGGACAAGCTATACATCCTCCAGTTCTACATCACGACAAGCGACGATCCGGAGGCGGGCATAAAATTCGTAAATGACTGGTCATCGGCCACAACGGCTCCTCTGGCGACGTCTGACTGGGGAATGTACTTCAACTACCCAGACACGAGCCTGAATAGGACAAGAGCACAAGAGATGTACTGGGGTAGCAACCTTGGCAAGCTCCAGCAACTCAAGGGGGAACTTGATCCACACGAGCTCTTCTACTATCCAGTGTCGCTTAGCCCAGCGCAGAAGTCCGAGCTTGCGTAGTGTGGGATTTCTCGGTAGACGAGGGGGTATTCGCGTGTACATAAATGCATGATGCCATTTGAAGGTGTCCCGAAGAGAAATGATTTAATGAGAATAATTTGAAATGTGCTCCTTGCCTCGTCTGGCCTTTCGATACGCGAATGCCGTTCGAACTTCAAAATGATGGAAGATGGAAAAGGTGAAGGAGAAGGTTCAAGGTTGATATTCAACAAGACTGAATGAGGACAAAGTACCCCACCTCGGTGGCCCCGCCCACGCCTACCATCTGTGGATTACAAAATGCTTACACTACCGGCCACTAATCACATCAGCCTAGCTGCCTAAGTGGCCTGTCCTATCAGTGGGTGCAGGTGTCACATGACGCGTAATTACAGTTGAAGCTCCCCTGCAGCTCGCAGCTCCCCTGATTCTATCGCAGCTTCAAACATTAGTCCAGATGTTCCATTCCCCAAAAATAGATTGACTTCATTGTCTCTCGGACTGCCATCGAGAGCCTACGATCTTCGATGAAGTTAAGGCCGTATCAAACCCCAGTTCCGGGCACTTTTATATAATTCGGAAACTTCTGGACGTTCAGACCTGACAACTATCTGAAGGTTCCGCGCGTAAACAAAGACTCGTTGCCAAGACTTGAACTACTGGCCGCGTTTCCGGGGTTAGACTCATTCGACCTTCTAATCATGGGCTCTAGAGGCTCGCCGAACGATGGTTCAGCCTACATAAGATTCGATTCATTCCCTAGCTTCAAGGAGACCTGGAAGGCCTCCCTCACTGAGCGTGCCCCAGCTTCACACGACGAATTTCCAGACTATCATGTTTCTGACCCAGAGGCTTCTCTGGTGAGCTCCTCCGACGTGCGCTCTTTCCACCTCGGTACGGGCGCATCCATCTATACGCAGTCTCTGATTCCCGCAATAATTGGAGCCAAGTATGAAGTTATTCTTGTTACTTGTTTTTGGGCACCTTCGCCAACCCTGTCGGCATTGAGAGATGCTCTAGAGAAGCTCGCTGAAAATCGCCGCGAGCGCATCCGAGCATCTGGCCTCAACGCAGATGCTCTGCCACCTTTAAGAATACGTATCTGCTTTTCATCAAGGTCTTTTTTTCAGAAGCTTTTTCACACCTGGTCCAAGGATGGATATGTGTATCCGCCGTCAACGTGGTCGAAACGCCTTGGCTTACCAAATCCTGAGGTCCTAGAAGCCGGTCGCATCGATTTACGTGTCAAAAGCTTGTTCTTCTTGCCTTTCAGCGTGATGCACCCTAAATTTCTCATCGTTGATCGTGAGACCGCTTTTCTTCCTTCGTGCAACGTAAGTTGGGAAGTATGGTTAGAAGGATGCGTTGAAATAACTGGGGACGCTGTAGCTGGTTTGGTCGAGTTTTATCGACAAGTCTGGGATAAACAGCTTGAAGATCAACTCCCTGCTCGAGCTGGTCTAGATAATCGGTCTACTAGGCCTCCAAGCTTAGGCGAACTTGGGTTGACCTCAGTCACAAGCCCCACGAATCTTCACGATACCATTCTCTCGAACTCGGCAACTCCGACGGTGCTCCTACCATCTTCTCACCATCAAAATCCTAGATTCGACCTTGTTCCATGGCACGACGATCCATCACCACCGCCAACGCCTCTCAACTGCGCCATACTACAACTCTTGGATATGGCGAAACATTTTATCTATATGCAGACCCCCAATCTGACGTCTACAGCTGTGATTGATAAGCTTCTTGAAGCCCTTAAGCGCGGTGTCAATGTCGCTATAGTGACCAGTAAGAGATTGATGCTTCTGGAACAGCTTGTCACAGCAGGAACCACGACGTCGCTCTGCCTTCGATCCTTAATTCGAAAGTATAAAAAGCTTGAATCCGAAAAATCTCAGTTTAGGAGCGGCCGTGGCCGTGGTCCTTCAGAACAGGACATTGACATCGAAGCACAACGACCTCGGCTAGGGTTCCTGACGATCGACTATTTTCGCCCGGATCCTGCACGCGAAGCTGATTGTTTGGATGATGAAACAGCTGAAGAACCAGTGCAATCGCATCTCAAGCTCACACTTGTTGATGGCCAATACGTCGTTCTCGGGTCTGGAAATGTAAGCAACTCCTAGATCCCAAAGTGTCTGGGTTTGATAAGACAATGGGCAATTTCCTTCGTAACTCCAAATTTGGTGAGAACATGCTGACTGAGCGTATCGCAGATGGATCGTGCAAGCTGGTTTACAAGTCAAGAATTAGGAATCATGTTTCACTCAAAGGATATTGCGACCGCAGTTGGAACAGCCGTTGGTAACGTTCTCTCGGGTAGACGGGAGCCATTTTTTTCGTCGTCCGTGGCAGACGATGAATTAGGGCGAGAGTTCAGCCGAGAGGATACCACAAATCAGAACCACAGGGATTCCAACATGACAAGGAGTCCTACTGAGGCGGGGCACAAGGATCCTCAGAGATCAGATCAGGATTCTCCGCGTTTGTAGCGCGCAGGGTGCCCGCTCTTTGAGTGGTTTCTAAGAGAACTCGTCCGGTCTGCTGAGCAGTCGAAGCTAGGCGCTCGGTGGCGGGGATCGGTCAAGTCTCTGGGTGGCCCAGTTACCCACATCCGAAAAACGTACATGTGAAAGGCCGGACACTATTGGACGAACTCTCGCTTTGAATACCTCGGTTAGAAGAAGCAACATAACATACCAACATCCAGCCTTGTCTGTTTCGACGGCCTAATGAGCTTTGGTATCAATGCACAAACAGATAAGAGTAGCATAGATTGTCAGGGTATCTATGCTACATAAGCTGACTGAAGCTCGTTCCCTAAAAAGATATCCTTGCGAGAGACGCTACCATTTCTTGGGTAGCACGCATGCAGGGCAAGATCCGACTATGTACCTAGGCTCGCCTCCTCACTCGCTAGATGCGGCAAGGTACATGTACAGGGTAGCAGCATTGGCACGCGATCACGAGGCTCTGGACTGTTACCAACACAGACCCGTTTCTTTTCTAAAAATCAAGGTTAGGTATTCAACGCTATTGCGAATTGACTAGTGGCCAGGTCTCAACTCTCCGTATCGGCTTTCCTTGGAACGGCTGATGTGAGATTTCTGTGTCTCGGCTTTTCCCGTCAGCATCATAAGGCTGTTTATTACTGAGACGAGCGGTTCATGGTGTTTACGCTTATCTGGTACCTGATGTTAGCTCCCGCCGGCAACTGAATCCCATTGCCCACTGTCGATAGGCCTACCCTTGTCCGATCGCTGATCACACTGACCGCCCAGTCACATTCGCCAATCAAATTCTTGTTGCAACTTGCGTTACACAATCTCCGGGTAGAGCCTAGAACCAAGGCGCCGGAATTGGCTTGGCACATGTTATCTTTCCAGCACTCTTTTTAAAGGCTGCGCGAGTAAGAATCCTTCCTCCGTCTCTTCGGATTTTGGCTTTCTTACGTGTTTCACAGCTTCTTCTTCGACGCTGACTGGCTGATCTGATCTGAGCGCATTGCCCGGTTTGGGATTATCTTGCTGTTGCAGGAGAAATTAGCAATCACCACCTAATGGAATTCGTGCCCGAGTTCTTTTCTCTCTTGCTCAAAGGAATTTTCGGCGGCCGTAGCACTGTCCCTAGCAACCGGCTGTCCGCTACTTGAAGTGTTCCAATTCGATCCGAGAACCGAACCCCGTCATGACATCTTCGGGTGCCGAGTATTCGACAGCCTCACCGCCAGGCCGCGGAGTTAGCAACAATGCTGCAGACGCAGAGAAAATTGCCCTTGGTCGGCGGGATAGTCACGTTGAGACCCTTACAATAGCCAGCGATAGCGACGGCACCCATCGCAAGCTCAAGTCTCGTCATATCCAATTAATCGGCATTGGAGGAACCATTGGCACCGCCCTATATGTTTCAATCGGCCAGGGACTGCTCGATGGCGGGCCGGGGAGCCTCTTCATTGCCTTCTCGCTTTGGTGTACGGTTATCCTCGCCATAACTATGTGCATGGCCGAGATGGTCACGTATTTGCCCATCTCTTCGCCTTTCATCCGTTTCGCCGGTCGCTATGTGGATGAGGCTTTCGGCTTTGCTGCGGGTTGGAACTTCTTCGTCTTCGAGGCTGCGCTTGTGCCGTTTGAAGTGACGGCGTGCAATGTTGTTATTCACTACTGGAGTGATATTGTACCGGCTGGTGCGATCATTGCAATCGTCCTTGTGCTGTATGCGCTAATTAACGTCTTGGCTGTTAAGTGGTATGGTGAAACCGAGTTCTGGGCTGCTCTCGGTAAGGTCCTACTTTGCGTTGGGTTGGTGATATTCACGTTCATTGTGATGCTTGGTGGAAACCCTCAACACGATCGATTCGGCTTCCGGTATTGGTACGAGCCCGGATCATTCGCCGAGTATTATACGACTGGCTCACTAGGCCGTTTCCAGGGCTTCATGCAATGCTTGATCCTGGCCTCTTTCACAATTGCCGGGCCGGATTACGTTTCAATGGCCGCTGGCGAGGCTGAGAATCCCCGTGTGGTCATGCCAAAAGCCTTCAATGCCGTGTTTTATCGGCTGACCTCATTCTTCATGCTTGGATCCTTATGCGTAGGAATCTTGGTTCCGTACAACGACCAAGAATTGACTCAAGCCTTCGCCAATTCCGAGCCGGGCGCAGCAGCTTCACCGTATGTCGTCGCGATGAACCGACTCGGGATTCCTATCCTGCCACACATAATCAATGCTATGGTCTTGACCGCGGCTTTTTCTGCTGGTAATAGCTATGTGTACTGCGCGTCTCGGTCGCTTTACGGACTAGCCCTCGAGGGTAAAGCACCTAAGTTCCTAACAAGGTGCACAAGAAAGGGCGTCCCCATCTACTGCGTGATATTTGTGTTGCTCATTGCGTTGTTGGCGTTCCTTCAAGTAAGCCAAAATGCTTCTGTGGTATTAAGCTGGTTCGTGAGTTTGGTAACTGCGTCCCAGCTCATCAATTACAGTGTCGTGTGCGTTACGTACATCTGTTTCTACCGTGCTTTGAAGGTGCAGGGCATCAGTCGGGATACTCTACCCTACAAGGGCTTCTGTCAACCCTATGCTGCATACTTTGCTTTAGCTTCGACTTTTACTATGACATTTATAGGCGGCTATACGGTATTCTTGCCAGGCAAGTGGAATGTTCCAAAATTCCTATTCTCGTAAGTTGATAGACCACATATCCGTAATCATAAGTCGCAACTAACGCTTAGTAGCTATACCATGATTGGTGTCTGTCCGGTCCTCTTCATTAGCTGGAAATTGATTCGCAGGACTCGATTTCGTAGACCATACGAAGTGGACTTGCAGAGAGACGTAGCTGCAGTTGAAGACTACACCAAAAAATTCGTGCCGTCGCCTCCGAGGTATGATTCATGATGCTGCCGCTTAATACGTACTAATTGGGCGTGATAGGAATGTTTTCTCCAAGTGGTTTAATCGACTGTTCGGCTGAGAGGTTGACCTCTCAAGATCGAATGTCGTCTTGCGACTAGAGTAATGTGGATATCTCCCCCCTTTTGCTTGACTGTCAACACATACGGTATTGACATCAGTATGTTATCTCGCCTGCATCTTGGCCATTTTTATGAACGCAATGTGCTGCATTGCTACTATTCAACTTCAAATTGTCATAGCAAAGATTCTCACATTTACCGATATGTTACTACATATACCTACCTACCTAAGATATTCATTCACACTCATTAAATGATACATATAAGTTACAAATTTACACCATTATAATAGGCGGTATTACCCTAATGTCACTGTTGTAACCTATTATGTGTATATGACAATGCCAATGGCCCGGAGAGATTCGCAGGACCCCAGTTCGAAACTGCCTCTGGACCACGAGGCGGCAAACTCTCCGAGGTGCCGAGTTGGGATAGTATTTTCATCTCGTATACTCCTTTCCCTTCCGCAGCTTGCTTTGCAGCTCCCCGCTTTCGGCCGTACCAGAATGCGAAGATTATTAGGCCTAGAGCAATAATACCCCCTAGTACGGACGCCAGAATGATAACATTTATGTTCGACGAGGAGGATCCGTTGGAGTTGTTGTTTCCTGTATTGTTAGGTTCTTCCGGCGCTGTTGGCGTTGGGGTGTCCTCTGCTGATACTGCCATAGTGGTGCCCGCTGCTGCAAGCGGCAGGATCAGCTTCGATGTCATCGGCACCGCCTGATATATCGTGTCGACTTCCCCAGCACTAGCGCAGACCGCCTCGATGAAGGCCGGATTTCCTGCTCCATATGTTGAAAATATCTTCCGAGAATGGCATTGCAGCGGGCCGCTTTTCGAAGTAACCAGATAAGTCAAAATACACTCTGATGGATGACGGAGGCACTTCTTACCAGTTGGAGCTCGCGCCGTTCTCGAATACGACTGCGTTATCTTTGCAGGCTGTGGCAAAGGCGCACGACGAAGATGTCGTGGCACAGCAAGCCGCAAAACTGGCGGATGTAGTGAATACTTCACCACTAGGACATGATATAGGTATGGCTAGTAGCAATTAGCTTCGTGTTTCCGCATTTCTACTCGCGGTTCATGCTTCTGTGCAGGAATTGACCTACTTGTAGTGTCAGCAATGATGAATCCCTCAAATGGTACCCCGGTGATAGTCGCAGGGGGTTTAATGGTTTTGGTCTCCGAAGTTCTGGTCTGCGACTGTCCTAGGACTCCAGATTGTACAAGCACAGTTACAAGTAACGCCGCTCTCCTCAAGACGCCCATTGAGATCCAGATCTATCCTTCCGATTTCCACGTCGTGATTAGCTATTAAGAGATATTGTAGATTTTCCCTGGTGATTCGTCGTCGATCAGCCGCATGCAAAAATGAGTATCGCATGGTGATCTTGAGAGGCAGGCTTCAATAAATAATAGTAGCCCCCATCCTTCATCCTCTTATATAGCCGCGGCTGCGCCTCTTCGGGAGATATGTTTCACGACACGAGGATTTGTTGGTTGCGAAGCGCGTACATGGTTTTGACCTACTTCGTTCGGACGATCCGCGCCCAACGTCCAGCCCTGAAGGATTCTTCCTCGGCCGTCAAATATGTCTATATTTGGACCACAAACCCCTTGGCTGCGTAGTAAGTTGAAACGAAACAGGTCATAATAACATCTGTGGTCATCGCACGTGGCATGTTTTATTTCCGAGTCAAGGAAGAAACAAATGAATATATCTTCAGGGTCTGAGGATGCGACAAATCTGCAGTACTGCAACTGTTGGTTTTCCGCGTTTCGCAAGCTCCAGGAGACGTATTCATTCCCCCGTGGCGCAGCATCCGAGCCCTCGTGACGATTGCGAATGTAAGCATACTCAGCGTCCAATAACGTATTTTGCCGTCTACGGTCGACGTTTAAGTGTACTTGTCTTCTCATTCCAGTTCACCCATGTTTTCAGGCTGCAGCTCTTCAATACGACCTCCTGTCTAGGAGCCCGAAGTCTCATAGTAAATCAGGTAATCTGCCTCCAAATTCCGACAGATACGGGGGCTATTACCCAAGACCACCTCCAGTCTATCGTCAGACAAAAAGCCGCATTCGACGGTGGCGCCAAGTTTAGCAGCAGGCATGGCCGCCCTTTCGGTCTACTTAGATTCCACCCCAACGCACCCCGACGTTGAAGCTCAGTACAAAACCTACACCTTACAAAGGCGTACCTACACATCTAGATAACTACATCATTCGAAGTCGCCGTGCATTGCTACAATTATTTACGTGAGCTATGGTGGTTTTCATACTTGCTAGAATAGGAGGTGGCCTTGTATGGGAGCAAAAAAAGGAGTGTCATTTGATATGGTAACTGAAGATCTCTAATGAACGGTTCAAGCCACGACATTTGCTCGGCTTCGTATAACAGGTAGGTAGGCGCCTAATTGAAAGGAGTGATAGGTACTTCATATTTCCAACCACGACTTGTTGAGAGTCTTTCATGAAGCAGCAACCCAAGACAATTTTCATTCCGAGACGTAGCAACGCAAGGGGAATTGAAGCTTCAGGACATGAGACGAGCTCACTAGTAGCGCAGGATGCGCCAAACCTTGTTAGGGTCTCTCGACTGAACATCTCCTGTCCAGGCTGATACCTCGGTACTGCCCCAAGCAAGTTAGCAGGCTAGGTTATATATTTGAAGGGGTTCGTCGTGACGGAACCGCATAGACTTACCAATTGCCCAGTTCCCCATTCACGAGGGTCACATAGGTACCGGTGCGTGCATTTTGGATCCTAATGCTAATATTAGCTGCTAGTGTTGGTTCACATGGATACAAGTGGACATGCATGAATACTTGACCGGAAGCATCAGCAGTGACAAGGTACCAACGCTGATTATCATCTCTGTTGTCTGCTTCAAGACCTTCCCAGCCATCGATCTCGGTCCCATTTTCGGTGCCCCCTTCAAAGAGGTTCATATGAGCTATATCGCATTAGCCCGAATGTCTAGTTGTAACCACCGAGGGTGATTCTGACTGCTGGATTGAACATTTCGAATTACCCAAGTCGGCCAGACAGTAGTACTATCATCAGTCTTTATGAGTCTCCACTTCTGCTCGTTGCTGTTCTCGAAGCGGCACCCATTGATTAGAGTGCCATTTGCTATGTCTCCTTCATAACCAAGTTAGCTTATGAGCAGTTCAATGGTTGCTTCTAAGAGCCAAAGATCAGCTTACCACCGGCGAGGTCAAGAGCAGCGCCAGTTCCATAGTTAAAGAAGCTGACAATAGCTCCATCCAAGGAATTGCCGAAAGACATGGTGCCCGAAATGCTAATAAGTTGTTTGAAGACTGGTTCTTGCTGTGATTTAGATGGACTTGATGTGACAAAAGTTCTCACGACCGTCGGTATCTTATATAGAGCTCTAGAGCAAAGACTGTAGAGAAACGGGTTATAGTTCGCGAATGTGTCATCTCTAAGCAGTGGCTGCACATGGAATCCAGAAGAGGTCAAAAGCTCTCCGAGTACGAAGCTGAAAGCTGTATTATACTGAACTCCGCCGCAGGGTGCGTTCTGCGTTCTGTTGTATAACGTAGAATTGGCGATGGTATTAATGCTTCTTGGTAGCCACCATTCACTTGTGCGAACACCTGTGACCTCTAGTTTCACAACATGAAAACCTATTTCCGTCTTGTGACAGCATTTTCAATATCAGATCGCTCTGCCTGAGGAAATAGTTCCGTGATGATCAAAAATGTGATATGGACGGCTCTGCTTAGTTTCCACCTAGTATCTTCCCCAGCAAGATCCATTTATCTAGGTATTTAACTTTACTGAATCTTGGACTTTTCTTCATTCATTTCATAGTCGATCTTAAGTTTTTGAGGTCTTGAATGAAATTGCAGCCGGTATATTTAGTCGTGGTCGGTATATCAACCCGCCGGCGAGCCTGAATATTCCCTGAGCAGAGTTGTGAAGGGGGTATTAGAGAAGCCTAGGGCGGGTTTCTGCATATCCGGCTGCTTGGCTTTCATTCATCTCCTCGGCTTTAACGTGCATCCCATTATCGAGGTATTAGAATATAGTCAAGAAACCCAATCAGGTACCTTCTAAGGTACCATCTATGACTAAGTCTCAATTCCCTGTGTAGCTGTTAATGATCACAACGCGTCTCAAATAACGAATGTGGCATGATCTTCTAGATTTGGCCGGGATTTTCGATTATTCGGTGATGCCACAACCCGGGACTGCGAGTTGAGCTGAGCACATCGCAACGTATGGCTGCATATTGGAAGTTGGGAGTGTCGACGGCGTTAGTGTCTCTGCATATACCGTTAGGTAGTTCGCCTCACGCACCCCGCAAATGCTATGCAACCCATCTCGTGATCACCAAGGTACACAAGCTCATGCCTAGATACCTGTCAGAATAAAGTGATATATCAATATCAGGGTGTGATTGACTTGGTGATTCTAAGTATCAGCGGCACGTTAGGCTCTTTACACTGTGACCATTCTGAAATTAGGGACATAAGAGTAATAGTAACCCCAGGAAAGATGAGCCGGCGACTAATAACGTGAGATTAACGCAACCAACAATCTCTCTCTCTCGGACTCTGTTTGAGCTGATTATGGTGCTACTCCTGCTTGAGTATTTCTTAATTAAGTCCTGGCCGTTTGGCGTAGAATAGACGGCGCGGAGCCTGCACGTCAGACTGCACGTGGTCTTCATGATCCAGTCACCATTGTTGTTATTGTTGTTATTGTTGTTATTGTTGTTATTGTTGTTATTGTTGTTATTGTTGTTATTGTTGTTATTGTTGTTATTGTTGTTATTGTTGTTATTGTT
>MU400429.1:147317-170315 GCA_022578955.1 Hypoxylon sp. FL1857
TGTTGCTATTTAACGCCGGGGGACCACTACGTAGGCTACATCATGTAAACCATTGGTTGGGATTACAAACGACGTTGTTGTGCAAGGAGCTGCAAAGCTCTCTCCTGCAGGATCGGGTATGCATAGAGGTGACCGCTCTGTCTACATAGTCTCAGGTCTCTATTATCACGACCGAAGCATTCGGAACGAGCCTTAATATGACCGTCTTATATCCTCATACTCCGGTCTCGATGAGGCGTTGGAAACACAGGAGTTCCTCGTGAGCTCTCTTTCCTGGTTACGGCGTCAGCGTTGTGAGATCGTGGTTCTTCATTGGAAGTTGTACGTTTTCAGCTTATCCGGTTAGTAGAATGAAGATATTTTGCCTTGGGAGGTAGGTAGTCAACATTACTAGCCTGACATATCGTCGTCATCGGTACAAACCAGACCAAGTAGTCCGATCTGTCACAATCAGGCATGGTAAATTACCGTCAGACGCCAGTTCTATTCAAATAATTGGAGTAGTTACTAGCTACATCCTGCCTAGTAGTTACGCGACCTAAAGCTGCTAGGTCAAATACCTAGGTAATTAGGGGTATACGTGTATATCGGAAAGTTCTATCTGAAGCGATCCAACCGCGGAGAAATGCTTTTTACTCGGGCTTCCTATGATGGCGGCCTTATATTTTCCTGTACTATCGCGAAAAAAATGGAAATATAGGTATCCTCACATAATACGGAATAGAGAGCATTCTATTACCCGATACCCACGCCAATCAGCTCGCCCAAAATGTAATCGTCTGGTATTCCTAAGGTTGTTTAACGTTGCCATTCTCCGAGATCTGCCACCCCTCTTGAGTCCTATTGACGGCCAATCCGAAGAATGCTAAGGATTCTTGATGTCGTGAGTTAGCTCCGCCGCAACGAAAGTTGACGATCAATATAAGGAGAATAGGAAGCACTGGCTGGGGCCATCGTAGAGAACTGACCTGCATTCCTGTACGCGTCCGTCCTAGCACTCAGCTTTCGGACATTCTTCCAGCCATAACTGTTCAAACCATCAAGGTCTTCCGCGTTCCCAGCGAGATTTGTATGAGTGAGCTAAAATATATATTAGCCTAGCTGTTGTGTCGAGTGTATATCTCGGGCTGAAAGGGATGTGTGATGTCTAGCATAAGTTAGGGGAACCTAAGAGTGGGACGTACCTCATGCAGAATTGTGTGATCAAGCAAAGCTATGAGATCCATGCCTGTCTTATCGCCGTCGGGCATGATCTTGTCAAGGGCTATGTCAATTTTTCGGACTGAACTTTTTAGCAAATTCGAAAACCCTTTCGCGGTCGGTACTGGGGCAACTCCCATCTTCTGTAAGTACCAGGGGCATATCATGATGTACGATCTGAGGGTTCTGATGTCGGCTTGCGGATTTGATTTGGGCTCTCTTGCCGTGTAAGCCTTGATGCCGCTAACCCCAGACGTCGGCTCACAATCCTTTATACCATCCCCAAACGTGTCGATATTGGCCACCGCGTTTCTACTTATCTTCCCCGATGGGTTCTTTGGGTTATTAGGGTCGTCTTCAACTTTTAGGACATTTGGATCGCAGAAAAACACGATCTTCTCTTGGGCTGCTTTGCTTTGATCGAGAGTCTCGAGGGCGTCCGCCGTAATCAAATTATCGAAAAAGCCTGTTTAGAAAGTTGTTAACGAATCAAATGCAATGCTTCAGGCAAGCGTTCTCACGAGCACTTTATTACTGACTTTTAGCTTTCTCTGCGTCACTGCTCTGACCGAATAGCCATGACTTGAGGTTGACGATGTCTTGGCTTGTGTCCCAGTCACTGTCTGCAGCTCCAGCCCAAGTGAATGCAGATTCGATTGCCTCAACTAGCACGCCTCTCTTGAAATTTTTACCATGGCACGAGTCGTGTACAAGATAAGCGGAGGAAAGCTTTGTAGAGTAGAGCAGGAGCGGGGCCAGTTGGTAAAGGCTGGCTATAGAGACGCGCATTTTGCCTGGGTGGCCTTCAGGCTGGTAATAATAGAAGGAACAGAGCCGAACCGGATGGTGTAAACTCAAACATCAAATGACATTGGGTATTCTAGGATACCAGATACCTAATATATATTGTTTGGTACCTATTCTCCTAGGCGAGGCATATAACTTAATCATCATGCGAGACCCGGATTGCCTGACTACCTGGCGAACTAACGCTGCACAAGATAGAATCAATCATACTCTATACTCTATACATAGTATATTGCGGCTGTGCAATTAGAACTAGCAAGAACAATTTAACGGTTGCTGACGTTTGGTGAAACCTTGTCGTCGCCGGGGACTGATCCCTATAAGGCTAAACGTTCATTAGTGGCACGGCTATTGCTCCCAAAGATCAACTGGCGCCTTTATGATGGGGTCTCGCTTACTAACAAGACGAGGACCTGAAAGTTAGGGCTCGTTTCTTGGGTAATTTTAGGGGTGTCGTGCCCCATGCTGACGCAATATTGAAGGACCCCTTGCAGCTGGGGTCTGTGGGGCTTCGTGTGGTCATAGGTTTACTATAGAAGGGAACGGGCGAATGAGAACCAATATCATGTTCCGTTGATAATTCATAAATATCAGGTATATATTAGATCGCAGTATTTCTCATATCCGAACTTGTTTATTCCACCCCAGAGTCCAAATACACTGTCTTACGTAGGTGGCCTACGTCCATTATTATAAACCATATTATCTCCGGGCATTTACTTTCTGTTGGGACCATGCTGGGGCGCAACATCTTGACGACGTCAATCTTCGTGACGGTAGCAAGTGCAATACCTGCGGCTGAACCCCAAGCGACACCACCACCATTATGGCATGACGTTAAGGTCAAGGGGCGACAGCAGGTCCCCTTTTCCGTGAGTATTCGTCTTTATGGTTCTGTGATAGCCTGTTCACTAACTAGGTCGTTATTAGATCCCTAGTGTCATTCCCTCCGCCGTCGACACGCGTTTTTATAGTGAAGATGGCTCGACTACGAAGTTTATTGGTTCGACAACTGCCTACCTGTCGGTGCCCACAGTTACTGGTACCTCTTCAGGCAAAACAATTACAACGACGGAGATTGCTAGCATGGCTCTCTATTCCGCTAAGCCTAGCGGCCAGTCTGACTACGAGTATAGCTTGGTAGTTGCCCCGGAACTCGCAGATGAGATTGCGGCTGTCTTGACTTCATCCAGCAACAAACGCGATTTGGACGAGAGAGCGGTCCCTGCCCCGACCATTTCGGGGCTTATAAAACTCCTAGCACCAAAGATGGCAAATTCTCTCCTGAAAGTTCCTAACCTGGCGGCGCTGACCGAAATTCCGGGCCTCTCCCTCCTTGCTACTGGGATTATAGAGATAGGCGACCTCGCAATTGCGGGTGTGGCATTCTTGGTGGCTGTGGTCAACCAATTTTCGCTGATAACTGATCTGATAAAGGACGGTGGAAAGGTGACTGCCGTGGTCGTCCCGAACCCATTCCAGAACTTCCGCGACACCAAGACCTGTCCAAACCCACCTCCTAAATGCAGCAGCTGCAGTGGTAAAGACTTTCTCTGTACCAGCGGAAACGACAATAAGTGCCCTTGCGAGGAAGACAAAGAGCAATTGGAGACGATCGACAGTGATCCAGTTTACCCCGATGTTAGTTGGCTCGATACTCAGCAGGAGTACCTCCAAAAGCTCTTAGACTTCGTGGGAGAAGCGCGAGGGTCCCCGAGCCAGAATCCAACATGCGGAGACCGTGCAAGCGTAGGCCTTAGTCAGTATACGTTGCTTGGGCACCACCAGATCAGCGACGGCGCGAACGCCACCCCACACGATATTCTATACATGATGAGGGAGAGTGAGTAAACTTACCTAATCCTTCTCGATTTTCGAATATGAACTAATACACGATATCTAGCCCTTTGCAACAATAAATGCGAGAATCCTGCCAAGATACCGACTAACAGCGTTAAGGCTACCAGGAAGGGTACGAGTGGATGCGAAATCGCCGTCGCACTTACGGCAAATATGGAAGCATGGGCTGTCCGTGATCTTTCCTCTACCGGTGATGAGTGGCAGGACTGCTGGGACTCGCTCGCCAATGCCACGGAGAAGTGTACCGACATGACCAAATCAGCTACTGGCTGGGTCAATGGCCCGGACGACTACGAATTCTTCCAGATCGGCTACCGTGCTCTTAACGGACAAGGCTCGCTACACAGCAAGTTCGATGGCAACGATGCCCTTCCGCAGTGGTGCGGGAATTCGAAGCCGAAATGTGACACTTGCATGGGTGGAGGAAACGGCAACAAGTGCAGCCAGGGTGAATTCTCAGGCTGTGACTGTGAGGCGGTGACGGCTACACAACCAAGCCTACCCAAGGTGACCAACTGCGCCACAGCCCTCGCGGCCGCCGAGATCATATGCTGTGGCTGGTCGGATGACACAAAAAATACCTGCTCCCAAATGATAAACGGGTGCGGCGTCACGGCCGACCTGGGTGCCATTTGCCAGAGCGCTGTGGATGGCTCTGGCGGGGGTACATACAAAGCATGTGGTCAGTCGAACAAGGACGATGCGATTGTGAAGGAGTCGCATATGGAGGATATCGCCACGTGCTTGACCAAGGAGTTCAACTTGAAAGCGAGTTTTATATATAGCTGACCGGTCTAGATACCAGTAGCCTCAGTATATTTACCTCTTGAAAGATAGAATTTAATCATTTACGGTTACCACTCTTCTTAGATTAAAGCCAACTGAGCACCTAGACATATATTTTGAGACTAAGCCATACGAGCTAATGAAGTGCGTGTGAAGGTAGTAATAGGTATAAGGCTAGACAGCTACCTAGTTTCAAGTATAGGCGTATATATGCGAGCGAGGCCGAGGTGCATACCCCCTGGATTCCAGTACGGCAAACATAAGTCTAAGATCTGAATCAGAGTTTGGAGTTGAAACTTATTCGCAAGCCAATCCGTAGCGGACAGTTCTCTTCTGTGCCTAAAGCAAATTATTATACGTGTTCGTCTCTACTTAACAATATCGCAAAATAAGGGGAAACTATGAGTGGATAATGATGTTAGGTGAAGTTGTCGGCGCTTATAGTCGGATCCGTTACAAGAGAAGGGCATATCTGAGGCAAAGACTCTATAATCTCCACACTCCCACCGGCGAACTTGGCGGCGAAATCTGGGGACGGATTCCTCCAATCAGGCGCTAGCAGGAATTCCCGAAATGATCTTGTTCTAGGCCGGGATAGCAGATAGCTTGCTTGTTGGTCGCTTCGCCGTCTTCTTTTCACGGGGTGAACTCCTTTTGGGCCTATTTTTGGGTTTGTGGTTAGAGCTGATCTCTCGGCCGGTTTGCTCTTCACGGTCAGGGATCTCTTCGGGGGACTCAGCGGCCCACTTGCCTGTCACTGGCGTCCATCCCCATATGATGGCGATATCATGAACTGTCTTGAAGATTTGACCTCGTGCCTCGTCTCTTGACGCCTTCTTTGCCAAAAGATCGTCATAATCTGTATGCCGATGTCTGATATGGGCGCGAACGGCTAACTGGGCTTTCTTAGCGAGATCCAATTTGCCCGTTCTCGCAACTCTTCCGCTATGTTTCTTCGTAGCATGCCGCACTACTTCTAACAGACTGGAGGCGGGTATTAGAGGAAACTGACGGAGGACAGAGTTACGGAAATCAACTTCCATCTTCTTGTCCCTTTTATGGACAGCTGCAGCTCGTGATTCACGAGTCTGCTTATACTTCTCTTGAACACTATCGTAGATCGCTAGGGGCACACGGATCCCGATCCGCCGATTCTTGGAGTCATGCACAATGTAGACATCGTGACCCTCGGCGTGTGCCTTCTTTCGACAATTCAAAGTCTTGTATGTATCTCCCTTTCGGAGAAACATATATCGTCGTGGCATGGGTGTGTCGATAGATACCACGATGGCTTTTGCGGGTGAAACCATTCTGGTGTAAATGTGTGGTTGTATTGCGATATTGAATTTATACGTCTTTTAATGGAGTGTACATGAGTGATTTTTGCTCTCGCATCCCATGGATATCTTGAGCGACGTGATTTTGAAGGGGTTAATATCTTTGCCCTGAACTACTAGGGAGAGTGCGAACAATGACTTGGTACAGTAACAAAGAATAACATAAGGCGATTGTCGAAGGTGACAAATGGAAGGCCGGATGTGAATTATAGAATCATTTTTTTTGGGCGACCGTTCACACACGACCTAGGGGTTGCTAGAACTCATAATTACCGGACAAATTGGTAGCTAGGAATCCTTTACTAAATCAAAGGTCAGATAAAGTGTTGAGCAACATTCAAAAAGATTCTTGAAGTCCTGGTTCTTAGATGCCTTCCGTGAGTAGGTGAAACACCTCTGTCTAGGGCTGAAGGGTAATAAAGGATCCTGTATTATTGTACTGATGGCCAAAGTACCTTTTGTGCAAGTCGCAGAACTTGGCAAGGATAAGGCGATTATCTCTTAATAACTCGCCTGAAGGCCTCAGGTCGTGCATTGACGAGTTTTTGTTCTCATTCCATCTTGCATAGTGGGATGATGAGTTCATCGTTCAGCCTACAACAAGAATAACATACTCGAAGTAGGTCTCTGGTGAGATGAGGACCTCCGAACCAAACGGGGAACGAACCTCATTCACACATTGGAGTCCCAAGGCACACGAAACAGGTCAAATTATTCGCTGCTAATGATCTGAGCCTAAGTTCACCCCTGGCAATTGACTTGTTTTGAATATTACCAGGTTCGAATATTGGTCTCCTTGAGGGTCAATATCTGAGCGGAAGTAAGTCGTATGAAGTCATGATAAGATGTATGCATTAGCTAACAATTGGAACACACCCATCAGCTAACAATTTCACAGAGGACACCCATTAGGTCTATGATCCGTGCAGAAAGCAGGTAGGCTGTACGATAATCCAAACTCACCGTCATCCAACCAGCTCCTTGTAATGCGTAACTCTATGCAAACACCGGAAGGAACCCTGACCACACATTAAACGTTATGCTTCTTTATCCTGCACCGTAACGTCGACAATCAAACCAACACCTCCGCTACCGCCCCAGGTCATCCTGTAGAAAGTCTCGTACCAATATGTTGAATCTCGTGTCGCGCGTTCTCACGACCTCCGGTGTCAGCTTGCTGAGATGTCTTTCCCAGGCCATCTGGCTCCAAGCATGATAGGCGAGCTGATCTTCGTAAAGACTGCCACCATTCCTGTCTATCTCCGCGGCCCACTTGCGCGCCTCGTCCGAGCTCAGCTGTTCGTGCATAAACTCGATATGGCTCCAAGTCCACGTTGGCCAGAAGAAGGCATTTGGTGGTAACGTGCAGACCTCCTCTGGATGTTGCAGCTCCATCTCTTTGGGAAGGACGACGCTGTGGTAATTCCACTCTTTGGAAAGGTCCGCGCCGTCGTACTCCCTAAGCCATCTCGCTATGAAGGAGCTATTCTTGCGAGCCACCATGATGGCGTTGCAGAGGCCGCCGCGATTCCCGCCCTCGTGACCTAGTACTATGTCCTTCGGCGAGTTTAGGAGATTGGTAAAGGGTCGGAAGCCAAAGGCGTCCATGTCCATATAAATACCGCCCTGCTCCTGGAGCAACTTCAGTCGGAGGATGTCGGATACGTGTGCCGCATGCCAGGTCGCGTCAGGCGAGCTCTTCAATGCCGCCGTCTCTTCTGGCGAGTGGTATACGAGCTCAATGTCATCTTTCAAATGACGTATCCATGGGTTCGATAAGGGAGACGCGTTCGGTTCGGGCGAAGGAGGATCTGCTAGATACGTATAATGGAGCGATATTTTATCTGCTTTCATTCCCACAATTGCGCTCCGTATCGCTAGGTAGCAAAGGAAGTCGAAAGTGCCGGCGCTGGGCTTATTGTAGGGATTGCTGAGCCCGTATATGAAGTGGACGTGATTCGGTATGGGATCTTGCTCGCCATCGCTATCTGTGTCCGATCGAGGAGTACGGCCGTAGAGGCAGTCGAGTTCGTTCTGCGTCGGCACGAATTCTTGTTGGACTTTCCATTGGTAGGCGAATGGCAACGTCTGACGCACGCGATCCCCGAATTGTCTTACAGAGGGCCAAAAGGGAGGGCTAAGAAGAAGCGCACAGGCGAAGACGAAGGGGATAAGGAAATAAATTCGACGGCGGCGTGGAAGTCCCATGTCACAATGCATGCTGGCAGCGATGCAAAGTTGCAAAAGGGCTCGAGGGAATCTGTCGGCAGCTGGGCGACGAGTCCAGAAAAGATGCAAGGAGATGGATGGCCAGGGTCCTGATCGGGTCTTAATTACGGCTTGTCTTGGCAGCCCCCGGAGCTGAGAGGTACCTAAGGCACCCTGCTGCAACACGCTAGCGTCGGTTCTCGCGTCAGCTAAAGAGACTTTTTCTTAGTGCCAACTACAAAATCGTATTGCCAATTGCCAAACTCAGTCAAGATGTTAGCGTCAGCAAGTTTTAAAGTAGGAGCTGAGAGTCGAAGAATACTATGTAGATTGCTTGATGAGATCTATAAAATAACCTTAAACATGCCTGGCCAAAACTACTATATACCTTAGGTACATTGCGCCTGCATGCATGAGGCAAGGTACACATACGTCGCTGCCTGGCGTTTCCCTTCCCAAGGGATTGTATTTTCATGTGGTTGATGCAAGAATACATCATAGTGTGTCATCGTTGGGGAGTCACCATAATAACGGGGTTTCAGCTTCCGGCAATTGTTGAGCTGTCACTATTAAAAGATTCACAAGGAGAAATGTGACCCAGATCATGATACATTTTCAGATGGTACCTAGCAGTGATTACTTGGAAATTAAGAGAAACAACTCCGCGACCAGAAATATGAGTGTTTCCCTATATTGTAGACTGAAGCTGATGTTTTTTTGGACCGACAACCTTGGAAGTACATATCAATGGACCCATCCCATAGATTTTCAGCAAAAGTTTAACCAAAATAGGGGCGCCCACGGGTACCCCAGCTGCCAAAATAAGGCTACACCGCCCTGCGCTAACAGGCAGCTTGGTACCTCCATAAAAACATTTTGAAGGGTCACCCTTGAAATTCAATCTCGAATTACAGCGACTCAACACCAATCGAAAATCAAGCAGATGCGGACAGTCTCGCGAGACCCGGGGGGACAAACAAAAGTATTGTTTAAATAGTAGCACAAATGAGCTGGCCATAGCAGCCAGCCACTAATTTTTTATTTTCAGACATGTCGGTGCTACACCGACTCCAGCGCCTGCGGAGGAGAAGAGGAGGATGGCATCAGTCACCTTTCCTCTGGGTCCTCGGCATCGCCTGCCTCCTCGAGGTCGTCTTCCATGCCTCCCGTTTCCGTGTGCCGGTGCCACCGCGCGAGCTCGACACGCCATTCTATACTTCGTGCCAAGAACCTCCGACGACACCGCCAGACACCCCGCGCGAGAATGCCGCCATTGTCATGCTGGCGCGTAACGAAGAGGCCGACAAGGCCGCCCGCTCTGTCCGCAGTATCGAGCAGCGCTTCAACCGCTGGTTCCGATATCCGATCGTGTTCCTTAACGACGAGCCCTGGAGCGACGATTTCAAGCGCACCCTTAACGCCTCGACTGGCGCCCCGACCTTCTTCGAGAGCGTCCCTAAGGAGCAATGGACGTTCCCGTCATGGATGGACAAGGATGCAGCTCGCGCGAGTATAAAATACCAGGGCGATTCTGGAATACTGTATGCTGGAAAGGAGACATATCATCACATGTGCCGTTTTTTCTCTGGGTAGGCTCGCCCACTCCGCTTGCGCCCCGATCAACTTCGAAATCGTCTTACTGAGGCATTGGCATTGCAGGAGCTTTTACAACATCGAGGCGCTTAGGAAATACAAATGGTACTGGCGACTCGAGCCAGACGTTGAGTTTTCCTGTTCGATTACGTACGACCCCTTCGTCGAGATGGCCCGGCACAAGAAAGTATACGGCTTCACAATATCGCTTTGGGAGGAGAAGCGGACGTGTCCCAGTCTCTTTAGGGAGGTATCGGACTGGAAGGAAGCTCAGGGCATTCCCAGCAATACCCTATGGAAGGCAGGCATCGACGCCTCTTGGGCGCCTTGGCCGTTCCGTAGCTTACTTAGCTGGTTCTCGCACCGCGATCGTAATGGCGACGGCTGGAATCTCTGCCATTACTGGAGTAATTTCGAGATAGCAGACCTCGACTTTTTCCGCGGCCCCAAGTACCAAGACCTCTACAAGCACCTAGAACATACCGGTGGCTTCTATTTTGAAAGGGTCAGTATGCGCCAGGCACTATTCTACGATTTCTAGCCTCCGTCCCTTTTCTCACCCAACACCTGGGGTATATGCTAACTGGGTATATCTAGTGGGGTGACGCGGCAGTCCATTCCCTCGCCGTCAACATGCTCGCGGAGCCGCACCAAGTGCACCATTTCGCCGATTTCGGATATCGACACGACTGGTACTATCAATGCCCAGCGAATGCCCCCGGGGGCCAACTCCCCGAGTCGCAAGCCCTAAATGAGGCCCAGAGCACCTGGGCCGAGGAGATACCCGGCGGTGTGGGCTGCCGCTGCGACTGCGACGGTCGCCGGAATAGAAACCACGCCACCTATTGCTTAAACAAACTGAAGGCGCCAAACACGGCACACCGACCTTGGTCCACTTGGTTTTTGAGTTTTATCTTTTGAGATATATACCCCCGTTAATGTTTGAACGAAGATACGTCATAATAGACACCATCTAAAAAGGGAATATGGCCATCTTACCCCTATATATACTATAAACCCCCTTTGCGACTGCTTATAATGAGCTTGGAAATCCCCTCGACACCGAATTCATTTGAGAAATCGATATATTTAGGTAGTCTGCCGAAGATGGGTGGAATAAGGCGATAAAGTGGCTACCTAGATGGACATTTAAGGCCAAAGAGAGTCATATTTAGATGGGAGTCATGGTCCAATGGGCTTGTGGCTTGCTTTAGAGCAGACCTTTTGGACATGAGACCACAGGGGTTAGACGAGCGCAATGCGGCCTAGAATCTAGAGAAAAGAGAATTGTGCAAATACCATGACGACGACAGCAGATTTCACTCATGGAATGTTGTATAGCACAAGAAGGCAGAAAAATTCATGTCTGGCGATATGCCGGTGGCCACTGTGGCATTCAAAGTTGCTATTGCTATCTCGACCGTATCATATGCTTCTGAAGGCGGAAGATCCAACCCTAAATGCCCCTTAACCCACAAATCAACTGCAGGAGATCATTCGTAGTAGCCTTGGGCTATGAGAGGCTGGATGCTATACAGTCAGTAAATTGTCAAATTCGACCGACATGTTAGGTTCAAGATTCACCGCCGCCCAACAGTATGATCCCACGACCGGTGATTGGATCGTAGCAAGCTTCTACTTGCTGGCGTTCGCCGCATGGTAATTCTTGATACTGTAAAGGGTGTTAATATGAGCTTCGGATTTCTCCCCGAGGCGTAGAAGAAAGGCATCTGCCAAAGTATTCGGCCTCGAAGCCCTCCCCTCCCATTCGGCGGACAGTAAGATGTCTTAAGTCCCAACTAATCCGCAAGGGGTACTTGTCATCGATTGGACAGGTCTATTCGATATGCCTAGGACGTCCTAACTCAGGCGTAGATCGCGACCGCGGGTTCAGGAGATGTTTCCGTCATCGACAGCCATTTCCTCGTCGGTCGTCTTAGTCGTCTTCCCGTCCTCTTCTTCGGGGACATCTGTATTCAAAACTCCATGTCAGCAATTGTCTCTTCACCATCCTCTCCCCTTCTACCCCTTCATATCGTCTTCAACTAGTAGATATACATACCCTTCATCTCGACCTCGCCCTCAGCCTCCATCTTGCGCTTCAGAGCATACCCCATCTTCCTCTCAAGCTTGCGCCTCTTCTTCGAGCTCAGCGCCGCGTTCGGTCCGCTCGTGGGCAGGATACCGGAGCGCGCACCGCGCTTCTCATCCGCCTTCGTGACGCGGTTGCTCTTGTTGACGCTCCCGGCGCTGCGCTTCTGGTTCGCCTTGCGGGCCTTGGCGGCGCGCGCCGCGAGGCGGTTCTTGGAGGGCCCGTTGGGGTTCTTGACGGACGGCATGGCTGGCGGGGCAGGCTTTGGGGCTTGAGACTCGAAGGAATTGCTGGGAACTCGGTCTTCTTTGTTGGAAAGCCGGCAATGGGACTGGCGGAAAATCGAATCGGAAGTCGAGAACAGCAATTCGAATTTGACAAATCAGTCGGGGATCGAAAATCTGAAAAGTTTAGTGGGGTTAGCGACGGGTAGCGGAAGTGCTCCGTGCCCCGCAATATCCATCTAGCAGTCATTATGCGCTAAACGGGTGGCTGAACAGTACCTAATCCCTGTTCCTCAGCTGTTCGATTGTCAAGGTTGCTGACTTGACACACCCGCACCTTGTCAGACTTTTGAGACGAAACGACGTGATGCATACTAAAGCAAAACTGGCAATAGCGGCCCTGTCGGAAGGAGGTAATACAAGCAGGATCGAATCGACTGTTCGCCTCCAGCCAATTCCCAACACCTTACGACTCGGTATGGACCTTGCTTCGCCATTCAACACCCAGTGTTCGAACGACGGGAATATGGACTATTCCATTCCTCAGGAGGTTGGAGAACGGATGAACAGTCAATTCACATGACAGAATTCAAAGATCATTCTTGACCCTTAAAAATGAACCAGGGTCGACCATTTATCACGGAGACGCTATGTGAGCTCTGCTACCAATTCATTGATCATCTCTTCGCCTTCGACTTTACCAGGCAAGATCTATATCCGACTCGTTGGCTGCCTATTGACCCAGAACGGGATGAAGATGGCGCCGAGGAGCTAGATTGGCCAATAGAGGTGGCCTGGGGAGATGCCTTCCGACACCATGACGCCTTCGAGGATCTCATGGAGAGCGCCAAGGTGTGTGAGCTTTGCAGTGTCATGTACGCTGATTTGGCACATATGGATCCAGCTCTACATCGAGGCTGGCTCGGTTTATATCCGTTTTGGTCGATAGGCCTGACAGCATGGAACGGGTGGAAGGGTCTTTTCCGTGCTGGCTTCCGCGAGTCACTCTCCCAGATGCCTTGGGGGAGCAATAACTGGGGCTTCCCTTTGCATACCTTCAGAATCTGCCGACGCGGTCCTTTGAGAGAAGGTGAAGAGGTTCCTTGGTTGGATACCTATAGGAGACTCCCAGTAGTTCCGCCGACTCTGTCGCCTTCTTATATCTCCCAGATGGTGACTGGTTGGCAGCAGAAGTGCCTCGAAAGTCATCCGAAATGCGCTCAAGTCAGCCCCAACGGAGAACTTCCAACGAGAGTGATTGATATTGGAGAGGGTGAAACCTTTCATATTCGCTTGTACGAATCGAAGGGTGAAAAAGCGCCATATACTGCTCTCACTCATTGTTGGGGCGGGCCAATTCCCTGTGAGACCACAGAAGCCAACATGGTAGGAAGGTTGAGCTCAATCAACATTGCCGATCTCCCACGTAATTTCAGGGATGCAATTCAGGTTACCCAAGCCTTGGGGGTGCGTTACCTATGGATAGACGCTTTGTGCATCGTCCAAGATTCAAAAGCTGACTGGTTGAAAGAAGCCGGCAAGATGAGTTCCGTCTTTGCGGGTGCCACGGTAGTCATATCTGCGCTAGATGCCCCAACTAGCACGTCTGGCTTCCTGAAACAAGATAGGATACCTTCGGCCGCGATCAATGACGAATACGCCATCCAGAAGATGCTCCCCAGGATTAACGATTATCTCCTAACGTGTCCTCTTATTCGTCGGGGTTGGTGTATGCAAGAAAGACTGTTGGCGCAGCGTTTACTTCACTTCGGAAAAGAACAGATGTTTTGGGAGTGCCAGACCCAGCTCATGAGTGAAGACGGGAGGAAATATAGCGATGAGTTTAACACGCATGTCATGGCAGAATTCATGAAAATCAGGATACGCATGGGCATATCTATCGCCCAAGGAACCGAGCTGGAATGGCGCACTTGGTATCAGCTGCTTGAAGAGTATACTAGACGAAGTTTTTCTGTCTCTACTGACAAATTGCCTGCCCTGGCTGGAGCTGCGGCCTTATTCAAGTCTACAAAGTCGGCTGCGACATATGTTGCGGGTTTATGGAGAGAGGATTTGGTGAGAGGGCTCCTCTGGGTTGCTCACCATGTACGAATTCCCGGCCGAGCGCATTGGAATATTTCACCGAAAAGCACTATAGTTGAGCTTTCAAACCCACCGGAGAAGCGTGCGCCGAGCTGGAGTTGGGCCGCCCTCGATGGTCAACTTGACTTCTATGAACCCCAGACCGAGAATGTCGTCGTCGAGGTTTTAGATGTTGCAATGAGCGTGGGTGAGAATGAGCTCACGGAGGCCCGCCCGGATGGGACTATAAAGCTCAGGGGTCTTGTTGCGCAGATGTTCTACCGTCCTCCAGTCAACGATGGCAATGGGAGTTTAACGTTCCACCAACCTCATTCTCCGAAATATGAGTCTCATGGGACCAATGTCTGTATAATGGATTTAAATCGACAGTCACCGCGACACTGTTGGGTGGTGGTACTAGTGCAGGCAATTTACGACTCGATGTTACTTGTCCTCGACATAAACGATGATGGATCATACCGACGAATCGGGAGAGGCTCAGTCCAAAACGTCGAACTTGAAACCGGGAGATTCGAGACCCAAATAATTGAGATCATCTAAGCTTTCGCAACGAGCGCCTTTTAAGCAATGGCAATATTCGGTAAAACGCATCAGATGTGCATTCAAGGTATCCTCGATTACGCTACATACTATCGTTTTGGTACGTCACCAATGTTGTCCTAGTCCCATCCAGATTCCTGTACCCGAGTCGGAAATTTCGGTCGCGTTACCTTAGTACGGGCAGGGACCCGTTGATTCGGGACGCTGCTTTCATGAATGACCGGTCCGGGTCATGCTATGGAAGTCGACGCCAATAATACGCAAAATACGACTAGGATGGCCGAGCAATAGGACTGACCTTTTTAGACGTTATACTATTTTTTTTCTTTCTATTTGAGTACCTAAGTATCTACCACTCGAGTCGGTCATCGCATACTAGCTTTACATCATATCGTTCGTTTCCCTGCCACACTTTTGCCCCCGAATTGCAAGATGCCACAATACTTCTTAGGTCACTAATCATACCACCCGGCCCGCTTGCATATACTGTCGTCGAACCCCTGACTGTGCCCTCCACGAATTCCCCAACTAATTTCTTAAGGTCAGGATGCCTGTCGAATCCTTGTCCTCCGATCTTCTGGACGTCGAGAGTCGAGTTGGATCGGACCTCTTTAACCGAAGAAAGGGTCGAACCTAATCCAACTTCCTTCACAGCCGCATCATCCTTCTCTGATATGTCATCACTGATTGACAGGTCTTTGCTCCGAGCTTCTCTTGTCACATATATGTGAACCTCAATTTTATGCGCCTTAGCAGCCTTTCGGATAGTGTCGAGTTCCTTCTCAATCCACCGCGTGTCATCCTTTTTTCGGACCGCCCAGACCAGCTGAATCTTTCGGTCCTTCACTTCCGGCTGTTCTACTAAACTAAGCAGGACCGGTAGGACATACGTGATTCCTGTTCCACCCGCCACGCAAAGCACGTTGACATCGGGGGTCAGGTTCTTCACTATCGACTCTCCATAGCTTCCCGATAGGATTAAAGGCGTTGTGGCACTAGGAGCTGCGGCCAACTTCTTCGCAGCCAATGCAGCGACTTTCTTCGTCTCACCCTTCTTCGCCCTAAGGATATACGAGTGAGATACCAGCCCGTCCTGCACCTTTGGCAGGTTAAGCGGTGTGAATGGATGCGACTGCCATATACTGCATTCCGCAAAGCACAAATAGAAATGCTGTCCGACCTTCCATGGATCTTGAGGATGAGAGAAGTCCATCCGTACCACGTCACCATGCTCCTCGTCGGGGAAATATGTCAGAGATGCATGCGCTGCCCTGAAACCCATCGATCCATTGGGGAGGTATTGGTAGTGAATAAGTGCTGAGCGTAAGAATCTAATTCCGCGGTCCAGAGCCCAAATAGCTAGCCCAGGAATCATAAAGCATTGCAGATTCGCCCAATGGCCCCAGCAAGCCCCAATATATACCATCGCCAAAACATAATGCGCCTTCCGGAAGAATTCGTAACCTGTGAGACGGATCCCCCACGGTGTGCTCAAGGCAAAGAGGAGCAGGAGCAGAATTTGGGCCACAACTCCCCAAATGATATACAATTGCACGATCCAGTCATGCGCGGTCTTGGGCTGGGGTTGATACAGTCGGACTTCGACGATCGTCCATCCAATCGTGTGCAGAGACCCTTGAATAACGATAATGTAGCCCAACCATCGGTGAAGAAAGTTGAAGCTCTGGTAGGGCAAACCAGTGAGCAGAGAAAGGATCGACTCTCGACTGGATAACATGACAGACAGTGGCGTAAGGGCGTAGGCAAACACACCAACTCTATCAGACCACGGACCGAGAGTCGTTCTCGTATTGTAAAGACCTGGCATGTTCTTTATCGGCGTGATCCATGTTTGGTATGTTAGGCCGACGAAGCTAACTATCAGCAAATATCCTGCTAGGATCGTCAGAATCAGGACCTGAAGTTGCGTCGTTCGGCCAAAGATAAATCGGACCGAGTCGGGTAGTAAGTAACGACGGATCAACGACGCGGAAGTCCTCCTTATTCGTGAGCGACGGTCAGCTATCTTTGCTACTCTTCCGTTGTCAATGGCGCCGGGAGCCACTTCATCAGCACGGGGAGAAGGAAAGACCCGTCTTCCGATCGTCCACAGTAGGAGGATACCAGCGATTATCGCCCAGAATATTCCGGTGTAGACCATGGTTCTGTCATGAGATCCGTACACCTGGTCTAGATAAGCGCACGATCCAGGATCGTTCATACACGGAACCACTCTGTCGACATATCCCCAGTGCTTCTCCAAGGAGTCCGCCTCGCTGTAATTCTGGATGTGGCGAGCGCCCAGCTGGTTCTCCGTGGTCGCCATCTTGCACGGGTTGTCTCGAGAACAGTCACCGAGAAGTGTTGATCATGTACGACGAACAAACAGTCGGAGTGACCCAAGATGCGAGAACGGGTGCTGTTTAATAGGGCTGCAGAATCTGCAGATTACCTAGTTCCCGTCAACAGTGATCGATGCATGATCTACGTTTGTTTCGAGGAGCCACTCGACGCGATGATATTATAAAAGACGTGCAGCTGGTCTAGACAGACCCGTCCAACCGATCTGACAGACCCACGTCGCACCCGTCTGCCGGGGCATGGTGGTGCCACCGCGCTGATTTCCTGATCATGAATCTCCGCCGTATTCGCCGCGTTGATTGAAATTTACTCATGATACTACCCCACGACGGTTCAGAACATACACCCTTAGACCTCTGAAGGGAAAGTCTGAGAAGAATTGAGCATGTTTTCCAGGGGTTGCGAACGGCTTGGCGCGCAAGGGTAGAAGACCCAAGAGCGCCAATGACGGCCTAGTGCCGCCGACGGCTGAGGCTGGAGACTCGACCTTGATGGGCCAAACGGTCGGGTATGTATCCACTTTGCCTGCATCCGCGATCATCTGGGTCTCAAGGGCCCGCTTCCTGGAGGGTGACGGGGTCGTATTTTGACCTTCCAAGACAACTTGTACTTGTAAGTGCGGGCGCCGCCAAGTCGCTCTTCAAAAATCGATATCATACCGACCTTCCCAAATAGCGATATCTTGCTCTTATACTCTCATTATCTCTTAAGTCAACGTCACCCGGTTATCTTGAGTGCGTGGCAGAGGCGTCGAGAGAAGTTCATAAGAAACCCATAAGGGACCGATCCTTTCGCTGTTCGTATTCCTCAATTCAATTCCACACTGACAAATCCCCGTTCCCAATTGCGGGAACCTTGGTATCATCTTCCGAACGCACGGAACGGGAAGGTTATTTATTTTGCCGGCACCCCTAAATTAACCGCCAGGATGGATCATATGGATATGGGGAGTAGCAACGCTACATGCACACATGCGGTAAGCATGATTAATTCATATAGAAATTATAGAAATCGAGCCGACTGGACGAAGACTGACCGAAAACAGATGACATGGAACTGGAATACGATTGGTACATGTATGGCCACTTCGTTATTTGCAACGGATAACCGGCATTGATGATGAGATTCTGATGAAAATAATTGACAGGCTTCCTTGCGGAATCATGGCAGATTCAAAACGAGGGCACGTTTGCGGCCTCTTGCATCGGAGTCTTCCTGCTAGTGATCTGCCTCGAGTTCGTTCGCCGGTTGGGCAAGGAATACGACAGCTTCGTATTGCGGCAGTTCCAGCAGCATGTAGCGGCGCAGGTCCGAGCTTCAAAACTCGACGATTCCGAGGCGCCAACTCCGGGTCCGCAGACCGTCACATTTAGGGCTACACCCTTGCAGCAGCTAATCCGCTCTATCATTCATGCCGCCGCTTTTGGTATCGCGTATATACTCATGCTAATAGCTATGGCCTTCAATGGTTATATCATAATAAGCATTATTATCGGCGCTGGTGTCGGAAAGTTCTTGTGTGACTGGATGATCGCGAAAGTCGTCGTTGGAGATGAAATTGAGGGTCGGTCAAGTAAAGGAGCGGCTAGCCTGGAAGAACCGTCTATGTGCTGTGGCTGATTCAGTAGATTTACGTTCAGGTATCCATTATGTAGGTAGTCAAAGCCTACCTATATACCCTCTTGAACATTCGAAAATTACGTTGCAATAATTCTCTGGTGATCATGGAGACTTTATTTAAACGTCTGCTTACTCCTTGTCGAGGTTACTAGCTTCGTCAAGAAAACGTCCCAATTCCCACGACAGCTTACTCGGCGGGCCCATTTCCGATTGCCCACTGTGCACATCCCCTACAGCAAGGGGCAATACAGCTTTTATGTCTGAGAACTGCATCTCGTTCTCTTCATCACCACGAGTCCTAGCATACAAGGAAGCAAGCCTCAGAACATTTTTGATTGTCCTGCCATCTAAGGACAGTGGGCTAAGCGCCGAGATTTGTGCGTGCGAGAGAATGCAGTGACACTTCTCTCTCGCTAGGCTTTCCCATATAAATCCTCTTTGCTCGTCTGTAAGCTCCTTGTAGGCGACAGATATGTGGATACGAGAGTGAAAAGCTTTGTCAATGTCGGTGAGTCGGTTAGTTGTCAAAAATATGATTCCAGTCTGATATTCCAAGAGTCGTAGGAACACTTTACAACGGGATGATTAGTAGATCAGCCACATATTGGCACCAGGCGTGTTTGGAACTGGTAGTTTCAGAAGTCTCACCTGATATAAGCGCGTTTCTCTCAACGCTGTTACCTCCCACAACTCCTAACCACACTTAACCACATCGCCACACCTCCTTACTCTTTGCCATAAATCCTTATCATACTAATCAAAGGTCATATATCGAGATTTCGTATAACGTTAAAGTGAAATCTGGCGATCTATATCAGAAATCTCCCGAATAGGAAATTTTTGATAAGGTTTCCGGGCTGCGACATAATAGCCCTCGTAAAACTCGGGTACTCGGGTATACATAAATTGATATGACGCTTTAACGGACTCGGTCAAAGCGGCTGCCCTAGTCAGCTTGTTTCATAATTGTAATAGGAAAATCTACTACAGCCCAATCATTTGAACGCCGGTCATCGTCGGTGTCGTCTTCATCCGTTTCCCCGCGCATAATCGGATCCTGCAGGCCTAATGCCTCTCCAATCTTGGGCATCCGTAATGTGTCGAAAGTCACTGGCCGCCGTGTAACGAAGACCTTAAAGACATCCACACATTCAGTATAGCCTTTGTCTACTAACTCTTCGGGCAGCATCATATCGAGTTCCGGGCCTTTCCGTACTGCAGGTCGTCTATTTGGATTTTTTGCCGCGCGAAACCCCTCGCGGCTATTGCCGATTCGCTCAGGCTCTACCGCCACGTAACTGGCGTCAAGGCTGTTGGTGACATTCCAACGGGGGCACAAGTCCACCATGTAGAAGTAGAGTATATCGGAGCTTTTGTTTTCCATGACCAACTGTAGTGCCGTGAACTCCTCGACTGTCGTCATATGTCCCGGCTCAATATTATGGCTGATATTGTTGGGATTAACCAGCTGAACATAGAACTCATCTGCTGAGATTGTTCCCACTCCTTCTTTGGAAAGATCCTTGGTTAGATTGAATTTTGCTAGGTGCTCGATAGCATCCAGTGTCTGACTGGCGGTCGGTAACTCTAGGGGTAGATGATTAATTTCATGATCTGAACTATTTCGTATTTGGTAGCCCGCTCCTGAGCACGAACGGGTCACTTTAAACGAGAATGGATTTTCTCTATCATTAAAACACAGCCAAGGTCTTGCTTCTTGCTGACGCTGCCACTCTCCCGCATATGGGTCGAGACCGAGGTCGGCGTCAAGATGCACAGGATATCTTAGCAAGGAAAATGATGTGAGTGCCCTCGCAAGCAACCCGTTGCCATTTCGGACGGATGAAGAATTGGTAATATTCAAGCGTGAACTCAACTCTCCTATGCTCTTAACCGTTCCCCGCAAGGCAACATCCGGGCAACTAGGAGTAAATACGTCAAATTGGTCGCGAGCTGAGATCCCATGGGCGTTTCCGCACTCGATCCAGAACTCGCCGTCGTCTCGAAGCACGACTGGAAACAACAGCGATCTTATTCCTGGCACGTTCGCGGTACCAAAGATGCCACGGCTCCGATCCCCATACCACATGGGGTTTTGGATTGGCTTCTGTTTTTTGTTCAGAAATCTCGTCCGCAACTCTTCATAAACATTTCCGAAAGGACCGCGGAGCTCGTTGAGCCCGGAACGCATCAGAGCTCGGATAAGAAAATAAGACAAGGCCCCATACTTCTTCCCGTTTATCTTGATATGCTCGGCAATCTCAGTAGGTCCACAGGCTGTGATAACGGCGTATCCCTGAGGCTTTCCCATCCATGTTGGAAGTATTGCGGCGTCCCGTACATCAGAGCTTGTCACCGAGTCTAGGGAGTCGGTTGTGTGTATTAGGGGGAATGCGGCGTCAACTTCGGGATCGTAGTCGAGACAGCGTGGCTCGGAGTCGATAAATTGAGTCTCTGTACCGTCGTCAAAGTACCAACCACTGTCCGCCTCTTCGTGACCAGAGCCCTTGCGCATGATGCTCCCTGAGAAGCAACAATCCAGAACAAGCGTGACATGTAGACCTTTTTCCACCATAACTCTCACCTCGTTTGCTAGATCCCAGCCCCAGAGGTACCTGATCCTCGGAATCGTACCGCTGTCTCCGTGGCCTTGGTGCACAACTAAGGCGAGATCACCGGGCTGATGATTCGCAATCGCATTGTGATTAGGGTCCCGTGTTCCGTGGCCAGAGAAGTGGATATAGATATAATCCCCAGGGGTTGCTGTTGCTGTTAAATGCCGCATGCTTTCGATGATGTTGTCAAACGTCGGTGCCATTTCGTCTACCCCCGGCGGCTCGATGGGAGTAGACTCGGCAGCTAGAACCTTAACTGAAAAATTCGATTTACTTAGACGTCTGCGAATAGATCGGACGTCCAGCACGCAGCTTTCCAGCGGATCATGTGGATATTGGTCAATTCCAATGAGAAGGGCATGATAGGCAGGTTCAGCACTATAGGTATCCATTGCACAGAAGCGGCGTGAAATTATCGTCAAGTATGGCCGACAGCAAGAGTTGGAAGCCCCTATGTTCGCGAAGAATGCTACGAATGGGAAAGGTAGCAGTTTTGAAGCGGGGGTTAGCATATATGACGGCTGGCCATTTGATATTAAACCGTTAACCCGTCAAAACTGTGAAAATTGATGATATAATTTTAGATTTATGCATATATCGGAGGTTAAAGCTCCGCTTTTTATATATAATAATATAATATATGAATATATAAATATAACGTAATTTTGAATTTTTATTATATTATATAAATGAAGTTTTTTAAAAAAATATTTATTTAAATAATTTAAAAATAAGTAAAATATTAATAAATAATTTTTAATAAATAATATTATATTTTTTATTAAATTAATATTTTATTTAAAAGTTTTTCAAATTTTTATTATTAATGTCGAATATATTATTATTTTTTACGTTTTAACTTAATTAATTTAAAAGATATAATAATAATAAATAATTTTATTAATCGATATTAATATTAAGTTTTAATATTATAAAATAATAATAAAATATATTTTATAATTTAATATTAATAAAAGATTTTAATTAATTAATATTTAATATTAAAATATTAATATATTAATTAATATATTTAATTATGTTAAACGTTAAAAATATAATTATTTTATTAAACTTATCGAATAAATTAATTATTATATTAAAGATTATAAATTGAAATTATTGATTTAATGAGTTTATTAATATAATTTAAGGTATTTTTATAAGAGATTATAATTATTATAAAATATTTAATAAATTAATTAACATTTTTCGAAATTTTATAAAACGTAATGATAATGGAAATAATATATTTATTAGGATATTTTAAAATTTACTTATTATAATGTTAAATAATGATGGTATTTTTATTTATAGTTATTATTATTGAATAAAGTTATAATAAAATAATATTACTTTAATGATTTTATCCCTATTTTATCTTTAAATCTTTATATAAATATAGTTATTATTTAATATTAAGAATTGGTTCTTTATAATTAATATATTATAATTAATTATATATATAAAATATTTGGTTAAAGAAATATTTTTATTATTAAAAATATTATCATTAAGTTTAATTATTTAAATAATATATTACCTTTTTTTAATTATATTTTATTTAATATTAATAATATAAAGATTATTAACTTAATTTATATTCATTTATATAATATAAATATTAAAGTTTTTATTACTTTTTTTTAAAATAA